>JASDQU010207402.1:17014-36476 GCA_032191745.1 Picea mariana
GAGAGAGAGAGAGAGAGAGAGAATTAACACGAAGTTACTGCTACCATACAGATTCAAATGGAATTGACAGTAAGTCCACATACAACGAAGTTACTGCTACCATACAGATTCAAATGGAATTGACAGTAAGTCCACATGCAACGGAACACATGATACATTTCAAGAAACACATACATGGATAAAATACATAATTAAGCATGGAGATGATACTTATCTTTTAACTGGAGTAAAACCACCAACTTCATGAAGACTTTCCATGAGCCTCCCAGCCTTAGACCACACTGCTCATCAAACTCAGCAGTGGGTCACCCCCGAGCTAGGACTAAACTCTACCGGGCAAGGGAATTCTAGTCTTGGCAAGGACAACAAGGAAGTTGCACAAAACAACAAGAAGGATCTTTTATCCCATGAGCCACTTACGCCCACAACCCGTAGACCCTCATTCCCCACACACCTACTCCACCCCAAGGGGGTACACCTTCACTAATACAAGTCCATCGGCTAGTACACCTCCCTTACCTTGGGCTTCAGCAACAGGCTGGACTAGAAGTCTCAGAGTACTGTAGCTGCTACGGGACTCCCTTCTAGGAGAACTCACTTCCCAACAAACTCTCTCACCTGGGAGAGTTGCTCATAGGCCTGACAACCTGCTTCTTCAATTCAACTCCTAAGTAATACTTCAACAACATTAAGCTAACATACGGGTGACGACAGCAACAAGAAACGGTTATGGACACCGAAAATGGAAACAACCTAACTCTAAGACACAACACGGCTCACGCGAATACAAATGTGTCACGCCTTCACCGGAGACACACGAAATAGCTCAAGTACGACTACAGGATTCCAAAGGTGTGTACTAGGTACAGAGGCGATGATGATGGAGAACTGGTTCAATGCGTGAATCCCTGGTCAATCAGGAAGGTGACAAACCTTCAGAGAAACGTAAGGGTCGTGAGGAAACTCGAAATTGGTTCAGACACAAGGATGGAAAGCAACGCCCGAATGGGAAGTGAACCCCCAATGAACAGGATTCCTTAACTATAAACTACATGCGCCCAGGTTGACACATGTCTTCCTGAAGCTGCATGAGTTCCACTTAGCACTTGTTCCCTTTTTCCCATGAACTTAGGACAACACGGCTTAAGTTAACCATACCTTTTGGGAAATAAATTAAAATATTATTCCCTTAGAGGTAAGCCCTTCTAGCTTATCCCCTAGGCCTAGACACTTAGCCCCCCTCTCTTACCCTACCTAGTGGAGCTTAGTCCCCCATAACTCTTCTTCATGGTCGGTCTACACGTAGCTGTGTAATTTTATTAATGATGCGAGTACTTCCATATACAAAATCAGGCTCATTGGCCTTGGCATTTGGCTCACCAGCCTAATAAACACATAATTCTCTCAACTTATAACCACTCAGCTCACCAGCCTATAAACATAATTACAATTCATCAGGGGCTCAGCCTTGGGGTATTACAATTGCATTTTGAGAAATGCATTGGTGCTTATTTTCATGGGCCTTAGTTGTTACCAAGAATATGGACATCTTGTTGTTATTGATGAAGTCTTCACACCTACACAAAACTTTGTGCATTCCCTAAGTTTCCCTGTAATCCATATCCCAAAGCTCCCACAATTGCCCAAATAGACTATACACAAAAAGCACCCAAAAGGAACCCCTGGAGCAATAAAACATAAAAAAAAAGAAAACCAATCCTTTCCAGGCTTGAGGAAGAGATGAACCTAGAGTGGTCTATAACTTCCAGTCCGAGGATTACTATGAGGATAGTCAGTATTTCCCAAAATACTCTTTCAAAACATAGAATTGAGCATCCAAAGTAACCCACAAAAGAATACTAACCAAAATCAAAAGGATGACATACACAAACCCATTGCTACCAATGCTATGAAATAGGAAAAAGTCCCAAAGCTATTGGACATAGATCTATAGACTAGAGCCAATGCAAAGCACCAAACCAATCTTGGAACCACGTGGTTATGCATTGAAACAACTTGAGCAATAGTAGAATACACCAATAAAGCTTTGATGAAAAAGATTACTAAAATATCCAACAGAACCATAGGCGACAGACACCAAAATTCCTCGTTAGTCATTGCTTCAACACCTGCCTTATGAGTCACGATCCCACCTTCCTCTTGCATTAAGACTCCCAATGCTTAAAATCATTGATGATGCATTAAGGGTGGCATGTGTAAGGATTCCATAAGGGTGATGGACATTACATCTAGCCTCTGACTATATAGAATATGATTGCTATGGTGAAATGACATATGTGTCTTCAAACACTTGAAATGTGGCAACATGCAAACATTGTCCTTAATCATGATTTTAGGTGATGGCTTGGAAGAAATTTTCCCCTCTTTTTCTTGGAGTTCCTTTTCTCAATCTAGAGGCCATGTTGGCAAGGGTGTTTGATTGTTGATGTAGGACCCTTAGAACATGGAAAAACTTGATATCCTCAAACCGTAGAACCTCCTTTTCCATTCTAGCTATGAGGCATGCCAACTTACTATCTGACAAAGTTTTCATATTGTTCATTAGATTGATAAGTATGGATGAGTCCCCAGTGACTATTAGAGTCTTTAATAAATGATATATGATAGTCCTTGAAGGATGCATTTATAGATGATAGTCCTTGAAGGATGTATTTATATATGATAGTCCTTGAAGGATGTTATCCATGGGCCCCATTCATAATTCAATTCTTGTTTACCCTCAAGATCAAGGATGACCCCATGCACTTGCTACCCTTTTAACTCCATATTTATTTAGCACCGAGAGGGATCCAAAAAACAATTGAGATGAAAATATGTTGGTGCTTGAAAGATTGGGAGTTAAGATGGATTTATGTTGGTGTGCTACACATACACACACAGATAATGTGGGTTGATAAAAAAAATAACGAGAAATAGTGCAAAACATAATTGCCTCATGTTCCTCTTCTTGTAATAGTTGATATGATTTCATGTATATTGTTTTTAGTTGATATTGATTTCATGATTTCATGTATATATATATATATATATATAATTGTGAGTGATTATTATTTCACTCAAATTATATTTATTATTACCATGTTTTTTGTTTTGCATAATATATTATATTGGGTCAACATATTTTGATGTCAATGTTATGGACATGGGATGAATGTTACAATCTCTTAAATATTGTGTTGTAAAATGTACCTTGCTTCTCTTAATGTAATTAACTACTCAAAATTAATAAAATGACATAATAATTGAATATAAAACCATATATTGAGTCGATAAGGTGAAAGCTCCAAATTTGTTGGTTTTACATGTCAATTTTATTTATGGAAATATTATTATTTAAGTTTATATCTACCACAAAATAATCATACATAAGCTTTTTTTAATCAATTATGGTGAGCACTTCTCCTTGAGCCATTGCACCCTGAGGTAGTGGTTGACCATGTGCTTGCACTTAGAAAGATTATATTAAAAGATCCATCTTAACTCTAAATCTATCATGCATTAAAAGGGGTCAAATCCCTCAAGATGCAAACCTTTAGAGATCCATCATACACACACACATACACACACACACACACACACACACACACACACACACACTACATGTCAACTCCGAGCATAGAAGGAATTACACATCTCACTCATATTTAGCAGTGCACCATTGAAATGTTCGAAACTTAAGAAATTATATGCCATGTGTCAACTCTGAGAACAGAAGGAAATACATGTCTCACTCTCATATATATGTATGTATGTATGATGATATTGACGGATTAACGTCCACTAACACTAGTTGGTCTATCAAACCTTAAGAAGGTAAGATATTACTTTGATTTCTTTAAATTTGTATTTATGTGCTCAAAAAGCATTGAGAGAAGCGTTCCAAGATCATCATAGTTTTCATGACTTAAGAGGTTAGGAAGGTCTGTATTGTGACAAAAAAATTTAAATTGGGATCTAATTTGGGAATAGGCATGGAAATCTAAGAGAAGGTGCTTTTCATATTCAACCCTCTTAGTGTCACAAAGATGGCAAATTCTTTCATCCCATAGTGTTTTTGGAATTGTCCAATGTCTAGTTTCACTATGTAGCTCGTGAGAGTTTGTTCTTATTTTAGCAATGTTGATTTTCTTCTTTGCACTTCTCAAAACTGAGAGGTACTTTTGATCTTCTAAATTAGGGTTGACCACCTACTTGTAGTATATTAGTTTCCTTTTATCCTCTAATTCTTTATCACACCGGATATTCTCCTTAAATTTAGAAGTGATAATATTTGTAATAGTATTAATATTATGCATGATGGATTCTTCTTGTATTCCCAATGATTTGACCAAGATTTGGCATGTGTGAGTGTGTACATACATACATACATACATATATGTATGTATGTATATGTATATGTATGTATGTATATATCCAGGTTACAAAGTCCTTGGAAAAGCCCCAAGTACTTCCCCTAATTTCCAGGATGGTACCCAAGGTAAACCCTAGAATCTTTAGGGCACAGGGCTAGTCAACCACATGGCTCAAAGCCATTACAATAATATACTCATTAAGACCTCAACATATCACTTTCGATAATATATATATATATATATATAGTTGATATAAAAATATTTCACTTGAGGAGGACATTGAAATATTTTATTTATGGTCAACTCTATGTTGATCACTAAAGGAATTACACATCTCCCTCATACTTGATAGTGTGAAAAGGGTTCTTTATCTATCTAGTTCTTTCTTAGCTAGTTCTCTGCTTTAGCTCTCTTCACACTAGGTTAAGTTTACTTAGGGACTTTTTCACATTATCCCATATTGGTTGTGTTTTTAGTCTCTTGGGTGGTAAATCCTATATATACTCACCCATCACTCTCATATGAGCATCTCATTTTCATTGTATGCTTTGCATTATATTGAGTAGAATATAGTTTATTCCTGCTCATTTCTTATTTCTAGATTTGTTTTCCTTCATTCGTTTGCATTCTTAATTTGTGGGTTAGGAATCTTTTCATAAATATGAGTTTAGAGATATTTTTTTCAAAGTGCATGAGTATGCTCTTCTCTTGCATGCTCGAATGATCTGGAGAATAAAAAAAGTGTGGAGAAAACACTAGTTTTTGGGGGGGTTCTCTTTTTGACTTGCCAGATGTAGGTATTTTTGGATATTCCTAGAGACATTCTAAGCTCACCATTGAGTCCATAGCATTCGAAATAGCCATTTTTTTATTTCATTTCATACTAGTTGGACACCGAAGGCCAGATTTGTGAGGGTGTGAAGCCATAGGTTTGTTGTTAGATCCAGCAAGGAGCCATCATTTCAAAGCATTTTCAGTCAAATCTGACCTTGCCATCGCACTCAGAAGACCTGAAAACCCTAAGATTGATTGTCCATTCATCGATTTTGGAAAATTTTTATGGAGAGGGGAAAAAATTCCCACATATCCGTACAAACCCCTAACCACACTTCTGTTTGGCGACAGTTCCTCTAAATTTGGCAGAAGGTGAATTTTAGCGGTTTCGCCATTCTTGGTGGTAGTTCCGCTAAATTTGGTGGCAATTTTTAATTTATATGGAGGTTCCTACAGTTGGTATTTTCGTTAAGTTGGACACAATTTCACTAAATTTGGTGGAAGGTGAATTTTTAATTTCCTACCCCCTATAAGTTGGCAGGTTAGGTTTTAAAGACAAACTTTGTAGGCTCGTCTCTCGGGCTTTCGACCTCCTTTTCACAAGAAATTTTTTTAATTGGGATAATTTTTCATGCTCTCTAAACTAGTGTAGAGAGTTTTTTATTATGGTGCACGGGTTTTCCAGAATTTGCAGATTCTCACAAGTGACACTGTACAGTTTTCATTTTGAGAACTTCAAAGGCTCATATCTTTTGCATACAACCTCGGATCGAGGTGATTCTTTTTTGAAAGTGCATGATTTTTCGTGTACTTTGTAGTGATTCTTATTATTTCAATTGGTATAGTTCAAAAATTGTACTTTCAACACATACTCATTTTTGAGGATTTGTAAAGGCATTGAAGTCAATACACTCAGTGTTCTCTTGCTAGTGCCAATTGTAACCGCACTAAATATAAAGTGACAAATAATTTTGCCTAGGGGGACTCTTTGATTGAGTGATTCAGGGGGAGGAGCTCTCTTGGTGTGATTGTGATTATGCTTGTGCATCTCTTTCTACTCATGCTCTATTTTCCTTCACAAATGGGTAACTTTAAATTTCCATTGCTAACACCATACAAATACAACACATGGCATCAAAATGCATGGAATGCCTTAAGTCAAAAAGGATATACAATTTATGTTGAACAAAATGTAACTAAACCCACAGATGATAAGGAAAAGGTATTCCGGATGATAGAACAAACAAAGGCTCTTGGTTGTCTTAGGATTCTAGTTTCCCTTGATATAATGTTTCAACTTGATGGATGTACAAATTCACATGATGCATGGGAAAAATTAAAAACTCTTTATGGGACAACTGATTAAGTTAGGGGATATCAACTTGAAAATGAAATAGTGAGTCTTAATCATGAGTCTTTTAACAACATCCAGGATTATGTAACAACGGTTGATGACTTAAGAGCCCAATGTAAATCATGTGGCATAGAGAAAAAGGACATACAACTTGTCTTAACTACTCTCTCCAAACTTGGACTTGAATATGTTGCATTTGTTTCTAGCTTTCACACTCACAGGTTAACTATGGGATATGCATATACAATGCCTTCTTTTGCTTCATTTTCATAAATGTTAATGCATGCACATGGGAAGCTTCTTTCCATGGGTCTCCTTAAGCCATCTCAATCTCAAGCTTTGTTGGTTGGTCAACTGAAGGGACAGAAAGAGTCAGGGAAACCTGAAAAGAAACAAAAGAAGTCCAAGAAGAAGTCATGGAAAGATCGGGCACAGTGATTGTCTACGCCAAAAGCAGAGTTCAACTCCTCTTCTTCAAAGGATAATTCTCAGAAGAAGAATAGGCCAACTTGTAGTTATTGCAAAAGGTTGTTCATGACGAAAATCCTTGTCATAAGAAGCAAATCAATGAGTTGAAGCATCTTATGAAAAAGAACAACATTAATTTGCCTTCTTCGCAACAATCATCTACTCCTTTTTCCAAATCAGGCAAAGGGAAAGCAATTGCACTTGTTACCACTGAAGATTCTTCTCATTAATGGATTCTTGACTTGGGTGCATCTCATCACATGGGTTCTGTCAGAGAACAATTTTCTTTGTTGCGGCCCTTTTCATTGCCCCACATTTTCATTAGGGATGACTCTCTTGTAGGTGTCATCGGGAAAGATTTTGTTGATGTTGGCACTGGTACTTTTGAGGATGTCCTCTATGTGCCTAATATATCAGCCAACCTTCTCTCCATCTATCATATTTCCCATAATGGAAGAAAAGTTTAGTTCACTTCAGATTCCATATCCATCAGGGATCCTAAAGATAATGCACTTCTTGTGATTGATTATATGAACAAGCTATGGCATAAGTGGTTTGGCCATCTCAAGTTCTGCTAACTTTAGCAACTCAACACACAGGATATGGTCACAAGTCTTCCTTGGACTAGTTTCTCATATGGAGTTTGTTTGGCTTGTGCCTTGGGAAAGCATCTTGAGGACAAGTTCGAAAAATGAAAGGCTTGGAGGGCTTCATAAGTCCTTGAACTGGTTCATAGTGATGTGGCAGGTCCATTTTCATCCTTCTCTTTCATCAAAGCTCACTACTTGCCCACTCTTATTGATGATTTTTCTAGATACACCTAGGTCTACTTTCTTTGGCAGAAAGGAGAATATTTTGATAGATTCTAAGAGTTCAAAGCTCGGGACGAGAAACAATGTGGGAAGTGCATCAAAATTCTTTGCACAGACAATGACAAAGAATATGTGAATCATCGCTTTGAAAAACATTTCACTCTTAAAGGAATGGATCTTCAACACACTGTATCATATACACCTCAACAGAACAGTGTGGCGGAGAGGAAAAATAGGTCCCTGAAAGAGATGGCCAACCGCATAATCCACACATGCTCCCTTACACATGAGTATTGGGCATAAGCTATCAACTATTTTGCTCACATTCAGAAAAAAAATTTCAACATAAGGAATTGAAGAGTATCACTTTCTTTGAAGCTTGGTGTGGCAGGAAACATGTTGTGTTGCACTTTAGATTTATTGGCTCCCCATCTTAGGCACACATTCCTTCAGAGAACGACAAGGCCTTAGAACCTTAGAGTTGGACCTGCATCTTTGTTGGTTATGTCGATGGTGTCAAAGGATATCAATTATTTGATCCTGAAACACACAAGCTCTTCATTGAGTATAGTGTGCAATTTGAGGAAATCTCTCCTAACTCATCCTCTCATCTTCCTTCCTCCACGACAGATTCAGATAGTGACTCAAAGGATTTTCCTCCAGCTTCCTTTACTCCCATAGTTGATCATGAGGTTTCATCCTCCTCTTCACAGAGTTTAGACTATGAGGATGAGGATTATCCTCCTCCATCCCCTACCATGCCTCATTGGGTTCATTAGACACTTGAGTCTGCATGCACTCTTGTTGGGGATCCTTCTGATACTCTGCTAAGCCCTAAATTGTGGCACATTACCCCTTAATTGGGGCATATTACATTAGTATTGTTATTTTATTTATGTTGGCTTGGGTCCATTAGTTGTCATTGTACCTCTTAGTATCCTATATATACCAAGGAGACCTTTTCATTTGGAATCATCTTGTATTAGTGAATTCATGTGATGTATAAGCAGGTTTCTCCCTCAAAGAGGCTTATTATCTGAATTTCTCTCTTTGTCAAGGCGCATAGTACTTATTCTAAGGTTTTTATGATATTTTGATATTTGGTTCTTAACATACTTGGAGGTCATGGTCAGAACATCAGTATATTCCCCACTTCTACATTGCCACAGCTTCAAATCCACAATCCTTTCATGAAACACCAAGTATTGAGCAAGTGGGATTCAACAATGGAGGAAGAGTATAACTCGTGGATTCAGAAAAAAACTTGGGATCTTGTTCCACTTCCTAAGGGAATAATATCGGTTCAGTGTAAGTGGATTTACTAGACCAAATTTTCAACGATGGATCAGTTGAGAAGTTCAAAGCACGACTTCTGGATAAAGGTTTTTCTTAGGTTCCTCATGTTGACTACATTGAGACCTTTGCCCTCATTGCCAAAATGAACTCCATTCACCTGATACTTGTTATTGTTGCAGCTCAAGGTTTGGTTGTACATAAGATGGATGTGAAGAGTGCATTTGTTCATAGATATCTACATGAGGATATTAACATGGAGCAACCACAAGGACTTGTTCAGGATTTTTCACTGGTTTGCAAATTGCAAAAATCTCTCTATGGTCTCAAATAGGCCTCACAGGCTTGATATGCCAAGATGGACTCCTTTCTTCTCTCAATTATGTTCTCTAGATTCCACATGGATTCAAATGTCTACATCTTGAGACAGGAGGATGCTCTTCTATTCTTTGCTCTCTATGTTGATGACTTGATTGTAATTGGAAGCACCTCATCCATCATTGCAAGCATAAAAAATGCTTTGCATGACAAGTTTGCTACGATTAACTTGGGTCTCTTGCACTATTTTCTCAAGATTGAGATTCCCAGTCCTCTTCTAGGATCTCTCTTATGCAACCCAGGTATGCTCTTGATATTCTGGCTCGTTTTCACATGGATGGTTGTAATCCTGCATTGACTCCCTCTCTGTCTAGAGTTAAGATTGAGGCAAAATGTTCCACACCACTAGTTTATGCCACTTGATATCGTCATCATGTTGGAAGCCTCATGTACTTGACTCATAGTCGCTGCAACATTTCATTTGCAGTTGGCGTTGTTGCGTGCTTCATGACAGAGCCACATGAGCTTCATTGGAAGGCTGCCAAACACATTTTGCACTACATACAAGCCACTCACAGGTATGGGATTCACTATGAAGTGGTAACAATTTCATAATTGATTGGATACATAGATTCTAATTGGGCTTGTGATCTTGATGATCGCAAGTCTACATCTAGCTACAGTTTTCACCTTGGTTTCAGTGAAAATTCAGTCCCATTTGTTGGCAGAGCAAGAAGCAACATGCCAATGTTCTTTCTTCATCTAAGGTTGAGTATCAAGGGACTGTTGATGTTGCCACTGAGACTACTTGGCTTTGTAATATCCTCACTGAACTTGGCATCACTTTTCAAAAGATATCAGGGATCTCTCTTGCGTAGCCCAAGTATGCTCTTGATATTCTGGCTCATTTTCACATGGTTGATTGTAAGCCTACACCGACTCCCTCTCTATCTAGAGTCAAGATTGGGGCGAAGTGTTACACACCACTATTTTATGCCACTTTGAATCGTCAACTTGTTGGAAGCCTCGTGTACTTGAATCATACTCGCCTCAACATTTCATTTGCAATTGGCATTGTTTCACGCTTCATGACAGAGCCAAATGAGCTTCATTGGAAGGCTGCCAAATGCTCATATTTTGAGGATTTGTAAAGGCATTGAAGTCAAGTACTCTCAGTGTTCTCTTGCTAGTGGAAATTGTAACCACACTAAATATAAAGTGCCAAATAATTTTGCTTGGGGGGCTCTTTAATTGAGTGATTTGGGGGGGTCTCTTAGTGCAATTGTGTTTGTGCATCTCTTTCTACTCATGCTCTCTTTTCCTTCACAAATGGATAACTTTAAATTTCCATTGCTGACACCATACAACTACAACACATGGCATCAAAATCCACAAAATGCCTTAATGCATCAAGGATATACAACTTATGTTAAACAAAGTGTAATTGAACCCACAAATGATATGGAAAATGTATTATGGATAATATCACAAACAAAAGCTATTGGTTGTCTTAGAAGTCTAGTTTCCATTGATATAATGTTTCAACTTGATGGATGTACAAATTCAAATGATGCATGAGAAAAATAAAAAACTATCTATGGGACAACTGATGAAGTTAGGGGATATCAACTTGACCATGAAATAATGAGTCTTGATCCCAAATCTTTTGAAAACATCCAGGATTATGTAACAAAGGTTGATGACCTAAGAGCCCAATGTAAATCATGTGGCATGGAGAAAAATGACATACAACTTGTCTTGACTACACTCTCTAAACTTAGACCTGAATATGTTGCATGTGTTTCTAGATTTCACAATGATAGGTTGACTATGGGATCTACATATACAATGCCTTCTTTTGATTCCTTTTCAGAAATGTTAATGTATGAGCAGAAGAAGCTTCTTTCCATGGGTCTCCTTAAGACATCTTAGTCTCGGGTTTTGTTGTCTGGTCAACCAAAGGAATATCAAGAGTGATGGAAACCTTACAATAAACAAAAGAAGCCCAAGAAGAAGTCACAAGAATATCAGGCACAGTCATCATTTTCCCCAAAAGCATACTCCAACTTCTCTTCTTCAAAGGAGAATTCTCAAAAGAAGAACATGTCAACTTGTGGTTACTACAAAAAGGTTGGTCAGGAGGAACATTCTTATCATAAGAAGCAGATCGATGAACTAAAGCGTCTTATTAAAAATAACAACATTAGTTTGCCTTCTTCACAATAATCCTCTACTCCTTTTTCCAAATCAAGCAAAGGGAAAGCAATCGCACTTGTTGCCACTACAGATTATTCTCAAGAGTGTATTCTTGACTCAGGTGCATCACATCACATGGGTTATGTCAGAGAAGAGTTTTCTTTGTTGGAGCCTTGTTCGGTGCCCCACATTCTCATTGGGGATGACTCTCATGTAGATGTTATCAAGAAAGGTTTTGTTGTACTTTTGAGGATGTCCTTTGTGTGCCTAATATGTTGGCCAACCTTCTCTTCATCTATCATATTGCCCATAACGGAAGAAAATTTTAGTTCACTCCATATACTGTCACCATTGTGGATCTTGAATACAATGCACTTCTTGCAGTTGATTATGTGAGCAAGCTATGGCATGAATGTTTGGTCATGTCTACTTTTGCCATCTTCAACAACTCAGCACACAGGATATGGTCACGGGTCTTCCTAGAATAAATTTCTTAGATGGAGTTTGATTGGGTTATGCCTTTGGAAAGCATCCCGAGGACAAGTTCCAAATGATGACATCATCATGTCCACATGGACCCACTCCAAATGTGATAGCCGACATCACAAGTCCACTGACATCCATGTGGACCTATCTCACACTTGTTGGATGATGTGTCTTGATGTTATACCCTCTGACATGGGTCTTCGAGCTTTCAAGGCCTGCAATACTATCGAGATTTATTTATCAAGAAATTTCCATCATAATTTCCAATTGGTAATGTTCTTAAAACTTTCCAAAGTCCGCAACCCGCAACACTATCAGGATCACCTTTGCGGTTTTGCTCCATTAGAATGCATAGTTAACATTGCCTCAAGGTTTCTCTGAATTCCACAACCTACAAGGCTATCAGACTCACTCTATCGAGCTCACCTTTCGGTCAATCATCCCGAGCAAATTCCTCCTGCGAATAACCTCCGACAACTCTATTGGGATCTTCTCCATTGGGCTCACACTGTCAAGTTGTTGACTTAGCATGCACATAAATTCTTTTCTGGTCTGAAGCCCACAAGTATATCAAACTCACTCCTTCGGCCTCCTCGCCTTACATTTCCACGTGATCTTCTCGAAACCCGAATCATGGTTTATCGAACAACCCAAGTTCATTGAGTATGTCCATGGATGGTCGAGATCAACTCTCATTGCTTGATCTATTCCTTTTGACAATTAACAAGGGAAATTGTAGGACCCACCTATACCCAACTACCACATGGCCTTTACACATTCGTTTGTCCTTGTCGACGTGCACCCAATGACATTTCTCCACCTGGAATTCAGTTGACATGAAACTCACGTCATCATTTGTTGACATATCATCTAACGTGGTATTATCTTTCACATCTATCCCTTCCAAGACAACATACTCATCCGATGGATCAGACGATGGGTGATTACCCATATCAACGGTCCAGATCACTGTGAGTTCTCAAACTACTCGATCTTTAACAGGGTTCCCATTACAACTTACATGTCCACCTAATTGGATGAAGTACAATCACTTAGATCAATGATCCTCATCAAGTTTAGGTTCAAAGGTGCTCGACCAATAACCCTCACCCATTCATCTTGAAACCTGAATCTTGACAAGCTAGCGAACTTGTTCCCTCGGGCTCCTCCTTTCAAAATGATATTTTGTCACGCCTTTGATTTCTTCCGCAACCCAAATTTCGACAAGCTTGCAGACTCACGCCTTTAGGATTAGCATTATGTTGTGCCTTAGGATTCTTTCGCAAGGCCTCATTGTTGGGCCTCTGTTGACATGGTTCTGCTCAACCATTCATGTGCCAAGGCATATTTGGATCTAACTTTTCTTCCTTAGCATGTATAGGACTCTTCCTGTCTCCGCCAACTTTGCATCTTGCTAAACAATCCATATCTTGGGTTTTCCACAAGGCAACACATTGCAAAACCCTAATAGAAATAGAGTGTCCCGACTAGGTGGACTCCTCTGCAATCAACTTCCATCTTAACATCTCTCTTCAATTCCTTTTCCAACGTCCATGCTTCCACATGTCATCCTTGAATTAATCAGGAACTATGGCTATAAACTTTGAGATACATGTCTTATACCCTCAATAGGAAATAAGTAGAAAGATAGATTACAAAACATGCAAAGGACATGAGCGTGGATTTTCCTTTACATTCATTTCAGTCTTCTAGGGGACATTAACCATTAAAAAATCTAATGCATACAAAGCACACAGAGCATACAATCAAATTCCATCTCCTTTATACTATGCTCATAACTAATCAAACTCTTAGCTCATAATGATACAATTCTATTAATTACACAAGCATGCATATTTACATATATTATAGAGAATACATAAGAGTACATAGAGAACTTATCTATTACAAGTTGTCAACCAGACAATTGACTAAGGGTGAGCACTTTTCCACCCAACTATAGGCTTAGATGCACTAGTCTTCTCTGCAAATGGCGACCCCTGTGTCATGCCATGATACCACTAGGGAAAATTCAGTCTTTCAGAGCAATTGAAAGTGTGAAGGCCACTCTCCTTCACAATAACCATTGGCATAAACCCTCTACACCCACCATGTCCAAGGCCTCCATGAGGTTCTCGACCTGTCCTTTTTCTTGCTTCTATCAGAAGGAACTCATGGGTCGAGGTGGTACTGTTGTACCCTTGGATGGGAGTCTTTAGTTTCCAAACCAATCCTCCATACATATATTCATTGTGGGTGGCTTGTTGTTCAACTACCCACCCCCTCTCATTGATTGATTTTGCTTTGATTTTAGGAAAAAGGGAATTAACTAATTATTCTCAAAATAATTCAACAAGGTGGCTTGGGATCCCTTAGCATGATGAACCCCCTCTATATTCCCTCTCATGGTATCATGGCCAGTACTAGTGTTCCACCCTTCAGTCAATTGTTGGCTTTATTTATTAAACAATTAATACATTTGCATTGTTCAAATTACCATGGCATGGTAATATTATCTCTATGTTGAGATAAGACCATCACTAATAATGATTTATTATAATTAATCAGGGGATTCAAATGAGGATGTTACATTCCCCTCCCCTTTCAAAGGAACATGGTCCTTGATGTTCTCTCCTCTCAGCAACACCTACCATGTCTTCATCTTTTAGTTGCTTCAACAGTGTCATTTATTTTCACAATCTAGTCCCTTCAAGACTTCTGGAAATTCAGCTCATGCCTATAACAATCATCAAACAACATGCATAGCATATCCTCTTCTATACATAAATATTCCATGGTTGTTCATAATATGGAAAAAATATACTTTTCAACTCAATATGTATCTGTGCAATCATGGATCTACATCCATATGGCTGCCACAGTTAGACTCAACTAATTGTTTTACTTTAGACATACCCACTATACTCATGATCCTAGTTAGCTCATAACATGATTTATCAAAGTCTCATGGTCCTTGCAGTCACTCGCGTTCTAGGATCAAGCATCCCCTTCTCTGCTACACAGTCCCTTGAGCGATCCATCTTACCTGCCAATGATTCTTCACACAGAAGAGTATAGAGTCTTACAACTAAGGCCTCCCTCTGGCTTGCTCTTTACACAACATAACATATGTTAATGGAGATTATGGCATGTCATAGGGTTTTGATGTCGTAACAATAACCTCTTTCCCATGCTTTATAGCTCAACATCCATCATCTGTCCTTTCAGGACAGCTTTGTCATCTCGCTTGCATCATACATACAAACAACAATAATGAGATATTAACATCAATTTCAATCATTTTTTTTTCAAATATGTTTTTCCACTAATTTCAAATTCCACTTATCCATTTTTCAGATATAAACTCAGATCCCATAATATGAGATTTTCTTCTCATAACAATTTGTCTTTTTGCAACAACAAGCATCGACCTTCCTTATGAACTTACACTGTTGCCATATCCAAGACCATTTTTTCTGCAATTTCTCAATATTCATACAACCAAACAAGTTGTCAGTAGGTCATGCACATTATAACTTCTCTGCACACTTTTAGTGGCTCGCATGTGATCTTAATTGTGCAAACTAACAATTAAATTAATCTTGTCTATAAATTTATATCAAATGGAAGAAATTATCATTCCACACATATGCATTATCTATCATGCCAAGCCTTTCATATTGCAATCAAACATTTCAATAAATAAGCCAGTGTGCCACTACCCATGGCCACCTTTACACAATGCATCCCTACATTGCTTTCAAAATACCACACATCTATGTTAGGTATTCCACCATGGTGAGTTGGAAACTCAATCAACTTCTCACCACATAACTAACTTTATTGACATTCATTGTCATAGTAGGGGTATGTCTTCTGTCTTGAGCTGACCATGACCTCAAAATCAACATAACATAACATGAAATTAAAATTTCACTTAATTGCATTCATGCATTCCTTATTTACTGGTATCCAAGGTGTTAATATTCATGGCTACTTCCGAGGGGTGGCAGGTGCGGGTGGGGTTATCTATTCCCGAAGAGGTCAAATAAGACTATCCTTTTATTGGAGTCTTGGTGTGGCAACCAATAATCAAGCAGAGGCTTACACCATCCTTAAAGGGATAAGTTTGGATAAGAGTCAAGGAATAAAAGATATTTTCATCCTAGGGGATTCATGGGTAATCATAAACCAAGTCAGGAAGAGATCTCCTCTGCGGTATGAAGCCCAAAAATATCATTGTAAGAGTCCTCAAAGAAGTTGAAGCTTTTAATTCTTTCCAATGTTATCATGTGTTATGAGTTGATAACTCAAGGGCTAACTCCCAAGCTAATTTGGCCACATAGGAGCCTACAGGAACACTTAGAATTAATGGATAGGCCTTTAATCACTTCATCCCATAAACTTGACCATGTCTTTGAACACATTATAAAACATGGGCCAATGGTGTGTTCCAATGGCCAACACACCTCCTATCTCAAGTTGGCACTCAACATTCCCTCATCCAGCCTCCAGCTCCATCACTCGGTTGAGAGCGACACGTAGTACCTCTGATTCATGCACGTCATCCTTCATATTGATGGTAGGTGGTCCATTCACCCAATACATTCATCATTTTGTCCTTATGACCCTTAGTTTTATTTATCACATGCACTTTCTTCTGGTCCCTCCCCTGGTCTTGTTTGTAGTCGTGCTCTGTTCTCTCCCGCATTGTGCCTGTACTACTCCTTTCTCATCCAGCATCATCATAGCCCATAATTACACCATACTTATCTTGCAATGATGTTAATGCTCGGTACTGGTCCTACCACATACATGAATGAAAATCTTGCAAAGGAATTGGGACGCTGGAGATTCATCATCATCAAAGGTGGTGGCTTTTCGCATGCAACAACATAGCTTTAAAGGAGGAAATGTGAGTGACACGAAGTATGAACTTAGGTGGTAAGATCTAGATTTTGTCGATTTGCTTGAATTGTTTGAGCCCCTTTCTCCCCTAGAAAATTCTTCAATAGAACTCTCTGCAAAAATACAAGGTGTGGAAAATAAATTGGGTGCTATGGAAAATCACCGTTCAAGGGTGGCGCATTGGATAAGGGTGATGCAAGAAGAGGAACAAGAGGCCTTGGTGACTTTAGTAAATATTATCCACATCATACTTAATAGTGCTTCCACCTAATGGAAAACCACAATGGAACTACTCATTGAATAGAGACAAAGATTTCAACAGTTGTGAGATGAGGTTGAGGCAATTCACACCGAGGTCGTCGAACTACATTCTAGAACAATTTCTCCAGCACAGTCTGCTCCAAGCTCGACCTTATCTGATGCAACATCTTCCCCTGATCCATCCAAACAGGCACCCAACTTGAATTCACCCCCAGATATTCCAAAAGGGGCACATGACTAGCATGACCTTCCGAATCTTTAAGTTTTATGTTTTGTTTTAGGATTTTGATTCTAGGAATCTTTTACATGCTCTATAGTCGGCTTCTTAATAGTTAGAACTTAGTGTTTGGAATTTTGCTAGTCTTTTTGTAAATGAGGCTAGCTTGCAACCGATTTTTGAATTTACACATGCAATGTTGGGACTCTGTAAAGACTCTATTTATGGATTCATGGCTACTTCAATTACTCCCTTTAATATTTCCACAACTCTTTTGGGATACTAGAAAGTTTCTACAAACATGCATTCCCTCAATGCACTTAACATATGTGCTATTTATGAGAACAATCGTTCATTCAACCTTGGTTAGCTAATGCAAACATGAAATATATTTTCAGGAATTCATTGCAAACATTCTAACCCATATTTTCTCATCAAAGGTTTCCTCCTATGTCATTCAATCTTTCTTTCCTTAATTATACCCTACTTGGGTATCAATGACATGCAACAATCAATCAAAACTATAAATATATCACCAAGATATAAAACATTTTGGAAGGGATTCTTACCCACCCTTCCAAACCACATGCTACATTGGCATGAAAATTGTATACGTCTCTGGCTGACAACAACCTTTCTGATATTACCTCATGAGTGGTGATTCATGGGGACTCATTGTAGATTTTAACCTTGTACAATTATTTACTGTCAACAGATTTTCAGTAAAAGAACATAAAAGATACAATGGCAAATACACACATTACACAAAGATTTTTCCCCTAGAAACCCAAACCGGGAAACCAACATATTCTATATTCATTCACTCCATACATTGTTTACAATACGATATACATATAGGAGACAATGACATCAAAAACCCTAACCCAATGACCTGAATTAGTCAAAAACCCTAATTCCTTAACTGGAAATAGAAAACCATTGGCAAAAAACCATGTGCTAAAAAACCACCCAACAATGGACACGAAAATCAAGGCGACATGAAAAATGAGGCAAAAAAGGTGACATGTTTCCTGAGGCAAAAAAATTCTCTGGGGCGCTGCCCCCAATCCCGCGAAGGTGGGGCCTACCAGCCCCCCCTCAAACCCCCCTTCACACCCGACACAAAGTAGAAAACAATCATACTAGTCGTGCAAAGAATATAACACATACCCAACATTCTCCCACTTGTTGTTTTCTTTGCATATAGGGGGTTACAGGGTTACATAGTCAGTAATGCCCATATATCCTCTACACCAAGAGAACTTCTCAGTGCTCACATATTTTGTTAATGAATCTCCAACATTCTTCAAAGCGTCCACCTTCATCAGCAACACTTTCTTTTCTTCAACCATGTCTCTCACAAAGTGATATTAAACATCAATATGCTTTGTCTTTGAATGATAAGTCGAGTTTTTTTCCTAAAAAATTGCACTTTGAATGTCACAATCTATCCTTACAACTTGTTGTACCAACCCAATACCTGAACACAATCTTTGCAACCATACTACTTCCTTGCTTGCATGAGTGGCTTCCATGTATTCAACTTATGTAGTTGAAAGTGCCACTACAAACTATCTTTAGCTCATCCAACTGATTACTCCTCCAAACAGGTTTAACACATACCCACTTGTAGATCTCCTACGATCCAAATCTCCAGCCCAGTCCGCATCCACAAAGCCATGTATGTCCAACATTCTATCCAATCCTGGTCTTCCTTGGTAGCACAATCCATGGCTAGCAGTGCCACGCAAATACCTGAAAACCCTTTTTACTATTGTCTAATGCTCCTTCCCTGGTTTTGACATATACCTGCTCAAAACTCCTACTGCATGTGCAATGTTTGGTCTAGTACAGACCATTGAATACATCAAACTGCCAACTGCACTCGCATATGGAACATAAGACATGTCCTCCTCCTCTTCATGTGTCTTGGGACACTGATCCACATATAACTTTACACCAACATGAATAGAGACCTTGACCGGTTTACATTCCTACATAT
>JASDQU010207403.1:13496-28238 GCA_032191745.1 Picea mariana
ATGAGATTATATGAATTAATAAAAAAAAGCATCAAGATTGTTGATTTTTTTATCTCAAAAATATTTGAACTTACAATATAGCCATATTCTGATGGCGCTCTAAAATATTAACATAAATTTTATTAACTTTTACTTTTGTTTGAGTTTAAGATTTTAGAGATAAGTTAAATTGGGGTTTCCAAATGTGTAAAACTAGATTTCAAAAATTTTATAATTTGATTTAAAAATAATTGTGAAATTAAATTTTAAAAATATCAATATTTGATTCTAAATATTAAAAGTCAAGTTTAAAAAAGAGGAAACCAGGTTCCAAATACATGAATATGATTAATTCACAATTTAGTAATTTAACAATTATTGTGATTTCTTTTTCTAAATCTATAATTGAATTATGAGTTACACGACTATTAGATTTCAAGATTGATATGATTATCTATAATTGAATTATGAGTAAGTTACATGACTATTAGATTTCAAGATTGATATTATTGCAAATCAATACATTTTGTAGTTGTAGATGCACCTGTCTTATTCTATGTGACTAAGGTTTCATCCTTAGTTGTTGTGGGCTTATTCTTTCAAGATGATCACTCCCAATGAATCATGTATTTGATTTTCTTTTAACTTGAATTACTACTTAGTTGGGGTTTGTAAGCAGGGGTGATTTTAAGAACCCCCTAAATTTATATGTATAATAAATGGGCGAATCCCCATGACACATAGGAAAAATTGAAGGCTATTTTATCAATAATAAAATATGTATATATAAATTTTTGGTGAATCTTTTAGTCAATTATATAATCTTGTAAAATATTGGCGAATTTTTCACTAAATTATAAAATCTTGTAAAATCCTGGCGAATCTTTCACTGAATTATAAAATATTTTTTGTGAATGGATTGTTTTCTCTTCCAAGGAAAAAAATTCGACATTTTCA
This sequence comes from Picea mariana, assembly GCA_032191745.1. Taxonomy (NCBI): domain Eukaryota; kingdom Viridiplantae; phylum Streptophyta; class Pinopsida; order Pinales; family Pinaceae; genus Picea; species Picea mariana. Next base: position 14,433 of record JASDQU010207403.1, read on the forward strand.
CTGCCAATTTCTAGTGAAAATGCATTTATCTCATTCTGATCACCAAAGGAACTTATTCTCTCATCTATTATTTGGATATTAGATGCATTCTCACAAGATTTGACATTTCTTTCAGTTATAGGTTGTTCAGAAGAGCTCGAAGCATGAAGAGAAAGTGGATCCTTGGATTGAGGTCTTTGAAAGTATGATGATACATATGTTTGTCTTGATCTTTTATTCTCGCGATCCATGTTTGACATCTCATTGAATATTCCACAATTGAAATTTCAAATCGATCTAGAAACCAAAACTGAAATGTGCATGAAAAACAATATAAAATTTGTAAAATTCCTACCAAATAAATCTCTGTATGTATTTGTATTTATTAATTATTTTATGAAACCAAATTCTCTGAGAAAATATACACGTCAAAAGGAAAAGCACCAAATGCTTACATGAATCCTATAAAATAACTTAGGGCGTATAGTAAGAAAATACAACATAAATGCATAAAAAAAAACCCTAGAACTTAATCCCTCAAACAATGAAGACTCCAAGATAAAACCATTATGGTGATCTAATAACTATCCATTATGCAAAACTAACATTGATTATCATGAGAAAAATTGTTTTTGGCAATACTCAAGCTTTTCCAAAACCACTTAGATCCATCCCAAAGCATCACAGACTACATTTGCTTCACAAATATCCATCACTTTAAGATATGATCAACATGGATATGTTATAATAGACAATCCATTAACATTACATTAAAACATGAATTGATTCTTTTATATTAAATACTTATCCCAATATGACTTGTATTTATAATTAATTCCTATCTCTAACTAAGGCATCAAGTTTCCATTATAATGAAAAACATACTATTTGTCTATATTGAGTAAATCAATCCCAAAGTCATTCCCTAAATCAATTGAAAGATAAGATCCTTTAAGGTGATGGGTCAATGGGTCATATTGTAGAATGTAATTAGATTCATAAGCAATGTCCCAAATATTCATGAAATATTATCCCTATTTTGTGGTGGAATATCGAAAAAAAAAACATTAAAAGATATTTAAAAGTTGTTATAGTTCAGCATGTTAAAATAAAGCATCATAGAAGTACAAAATCATAGTCTTGTTTAAGTGCTTCTTCAGAAAATTTTGTTTAAAACTTAAAGAAAATTTACGAGCTATAGCCATCTCTTGTAAACTTAATCAAATCTTACTTCCTCCCACATTGAAGATCAATAATATTCATTCCAAAGAATCATGCACATGCATTTCCATCAAAACTATTCAGAAAAAAACTTCAAAGTGTTGAGTAATCCCTCAAAGGGATGAACCCTTCATAAATCTCCACCTTCCCATATAAATCAATACCCTAAAAAGGTGTCAAGATATCCACACAACCACATCATCACATATAAATAGAACTTTGTTCAATCTTCTAAAAAAATTAGGCAGCCAAAAGGACGATGATAATTATACCAATATTTATGCTTCTTAGTTTAGCCAAAGGAACCATGAAAAAAAAAAATTTAGTGAGGCTTTCTATAACACAAAGTCTTGTGATGACTTGATTACTTGTGTCCTACCTTTTCCAAAGATATAATAATATTTTAATTTTATTAATAATTTCATTTACTTATTAAAACTTCTTAAAAATGTGTAAGAACATTTTTTAACTCCATAAACATGTGCAAGAACTTGTGTATGTGAATAATTCATTCAACGAGTAAATTTGTTGCCAAAAGAATATTTATTTCCATAACCTTCTCCAATACAATTTTTTTTTATTAAAAAAGAGTTTTATATAACATAATCCATAATTTATATTTATTTTGCGAAACTTGTCCATTATAAAAGTTTTCATTAGGAAGGATCTTTATATAAGCTATAATCATAATTTATTAATTCCAAAAGAAAAAAACTAGACTCATCTTCCAAAAACATGTGTTATTCACCTAGATGGGGTGACACGAGGCGAGAGAAGGGAGACAATTGGCTAGGATAGATGGAAAGGGGAGTTAATATCCCAAGCCACCACCCACCGCAGTAATAACTCCCCATGCAGCACACCATGAAGGCAATTAATTCAGTGTGCCTGGAGGAGCTCTCAGGCGAGTGATCCAGCTAGGCCATAGGTACCAAGTGCCCAAACTAGTCCCATCATCCTTTAATAGCGATGGGAGGGGATTCAATGGCCCCCAGAGGAAATAAAATCGACCATGACGCAGTTTTTCTCTTGTTCGCTGCAAGTTACCACTTATGCACAGTGCCTCTCGACCCTCTTGGCTCCTCCGTTAGCACTCTGTGTGCCATCCGAGCCCCCCCTAACCACCATCACTCTCCCACTACCCCCATGCTTGTCCCCCACCCCATGGTTTCTCCAAACATGCCCCGAGAGCGCGACAAACCCAGGCGAGCCACCAAGAAAAGAATGCCATCACTCATGAAAATAGACTCACAGCCTCTCAGTGAGCTTTGTTTGCCCATTTTAGTCATCCCCGCAGACACACCAGTAGCACTCAATCCACCCTGTGCACCCCAAAAATGGAGACATCGTTCCCCACAGTGCATTCTCCACCGCTACCTCTGACCTCCTTGCACATACCAAAAAAGGAGACCCTGACCCCCATAGTGCATTCTTCGGCTAGCACTTCGAAGGCAGAGGCACCTCGGTCCTCAGGGCCTCAACTCGGACAAAGGAGAGGCACCACCTCCAATGAAGCCCCCTAGCCAAAATTTGGTTGACACAGGGCCACATTCTGCATTACTACCAGGCTTGAGCCTAGTGAACAAGACAGGGTCACCCTCCAAGACTTGCCTCCCAAGTCTTCCTGTCCCTGAGTTTCAGCCTCGCTGGTGGGAAGGAGGATGTATTGTGGAGGAGGAAATCCCTCCAAGCTGGCAATTATTAGAAGCAGGGGAGAACGCAATTACTACGGAAGACCCAGGCATAGATGGAGGTGAGAAGAACTCACATCACACCTATCATCTGGCAATGGAGCACCTTGAGCTCCTCTTCGACATCTGACAACGACAGGACGAGAAGGCGTATGGATAAAGGATAATCAACCAGTGAATGGACCTGCTGTTTGAGGCTTTCTCAGATGCTCTAATGCCAACACGTTGCCCCACTTGCAAGAAGAAGTTTGTCTTGACCTTAACCTCTCATGGGCACCCAGGTTCCCCAGTGGCTTGACATGACCTACCCCATACTCTATTTTTTGTCAATTACATTTTTTAGCATGAACAATGATTATATTTCCACTCCTTTTATCAGTTGTGTAAATATCTTAGTAATGGTGGCTCTGTTTGAAGCCTGCCCTAGGATAGCTAGTTGGAGTGAATTTCTTGTTGACACTTTCAGCATTTTTACTCATTTTTGTAAACAATATTACAACCATGATAAACATATCATCGCTTGGAGCCACCTGTTTTGGTTTCCCTTATGTGGCAGGACAGGTGGCTACCAAACGACTCATAGGTGTACACTCATGATATAATATAAGGTTCCTATTTTATTCACACACACAAAAAAAAAAACATGTGTTATTTAGTACAATTTTTCTTAAGATCAAATGATAATCTCAAGGTTAAATGACAGAAATAACTTTCGTTGAAAGTTTGATTGAATTCCTTATTGCACAATTTTATCATTTCAAAGCCTTGTAATCTCTTTTGGAACCCCCCAGATGGGGTGCCACCTAGCTCTTGTTAGTGGACACATGGAACCAAGTGGCCAAGGGAGTTATTAACCCCAACTGCCAACCCACATCCATTAACCACCACATGGCTCACACCATGAGGATAGTAATGGTAATGCGCCTAGACAACTAGGCTAGGTTAATGACCACGCGAGAAAGCCAGACCAGGTGTACCAGGACTAGAATGGTTTTCATCTTGGCTCTAGTGGATAAAGGGGCTATCAACTCGTGGGGGTGCGGTAATAAACGAGAAATTTCCCTGGTGCATTCTTCCATTTTCCCTCCACCTTGGTTCAGGCTCTTCGGCTCCTCTGCATGCTTCTACATCGTTTTCCTCTGTTTATTTTTCTCGGGCACTCTCTCCTCTTACCCACCCATCACCCTACTCCTTAGTTCTATCTCCCACTACAATTGTGTTGGCTCTGTCACCCTCTATTTGCTCCACTCGCTCGACCCCCACAAGCTTCCTCTCTTCAATTTCACTAGTCCCTTTTCGATATTTTCCAAGCACCATCTCACCACCTCCCTATCCTCAAACCAAGGCCTCCACACTCTTCCTAGCATGCCCAGAGAAAGAGGGAAATCTAATAGGGGTGTGCGTTACTACAATGCCCTCTCCAAATGCAACAGACTCTCGCCCTCTCAATTGGCTCTCATTGCCTGTTTTTCTAGCCCAAGGCACAACAACTAGAAGTCACCTCCATCCACCCCACATCTGCTCCATGGATTCATCTTGGCTAAGGAGGAAGCATCACCTTCGGACACACACATTCCTCCGTCCACCCCTCATTTGTTCCACGACCAACGCCACCTTTGTGCGCGTGCATTCCTCTGGCCACCAATCTCCTACCCCCCCCAAAAAAACTCAATCTGCAGGACCCTTATTATGGAGATGGCAGCTACATGGTGGAGAAGGAAATCCCCTCTAGTTGGTAGGTGGAGGAAAACACATCGGATGCCAAAGAGGAAAAAACAGTGGTTGCCAACAAGGAAAACATAGTGGTTGCCAACGAGGAAAAGGAGGAGGATCAGCCCCAGTTCTGGGAAGAAACTATCCCAGTAATTAAATTCACAACCTAGCAAGGGTTTATGGTTCCTCTCACGAACAAGGACCCTCGAAAGGAAAATGACCAACATTTTTCCACCAACAGATCTCATGCATGAGTCTTAGATTTCAGATATCTAAATTTGAAGACATGATGACTATGTTTACTACATTGTATCTTGTCTGAGTTTCCATGGCTCAGATGAATCTAAAAGACCTACTATCTATACTGAATTCACATACTTTGTTTTTCCATTTACATTAGGTCCTAAGTATGGTTTTTCCCCACCAATCCATTTTTGGGGATGCCTTGTTCTCTTATACCAATGTTTTCTACAACACTTAGTTTGTAAATGAGCTTCAATTTGTTGTTAATGGTTCTTTACCTCATGCAATTAGATTCTTGTTATCAACTTATCATTCCTATCATTTTTCAGACAGTGTGTGGAATTGTATCCTTTGGCATCACATCTATAACAAATTAATGCCAGGTTCTAAAGATTCCAAATCTTTGTCCTTGATATCCTCCACATGGGTGTGTAGTCTTATTGTTTTCTCTATGATAGGTATTGTTCCTCATGTTGTTGTGTTCCTCCAAATATTAGGCACTCGATCCCAAGCATGCAAAAGTAGTAAATACTAATGTTCTAATTGTTTCCAATACCCAAATTTGAAGTGGGTTTCTAATGTGATTTGCAGACACATAATCATCAGCTATAGGGAACCCCTTTGCACATGGAAATGATTAAATCTTAGACAAAATCTCCCTCAATAAAGATGCCATATACGTTGGAAATCTGCTATAGAATCTTTGCTCATCCTGTTGGAAATATGCTACAGGAATTCTTCACAATCCATGTTAGTAAACAATTGAACCCCGAGTGGACTAATCGAAAGAAAGAGCTTCTAGTATACATTTCCATCATCCACACTATGTTGATGCATTCTTATGTGTAAAAATATTGTTGTTGTGAGACCTCTCCTCATGCCCAATTTTTCTTCATTTCCAGTGTAAGAAACTACTCCAATGGAAATACTATAAGATCCTTCTTTAGGATCAGAATATGGGAAGCTCTTTAAAGGAGGAAATGTTGATGATAGGTTTCCTTATGACTCTTTTTTTAATTTTTTTTTACTGCTAGAGCTTGCTTGTGAAAAATCATTTTGCTTACTGTATCTTTGAGGATCTTTAGTTTTATCAAGTGAATTTTCTAAGAATGAAATTATTATTATATGGCAATCGTATGGCCTTGATAAGGGTTGAGTTAATGTCAATAAATGACTTGTGTACTAGGAATTAGTTAGAATGCACCTAAATATGATTTTCCAATGAAAATAGAGGTATTCACTGCCTTTGTTGATAACTTAACTCGAATTTTAGTAGTCTGTCTAAGTCAAATATAATGACGCCTAAGAAAATGAAAAAATAGTTACATATGCTTTCCATGAGATATAGAACAAAGAGATTCTACATTGTAAATTTCGAATAAACTTCCTATGTTTTTTTTATGGCAAGCGAATAAACTAAGATGAGAAGTAAGCCATGTTTGTCACTGCTCATAGGGCATATCATTAGCATGTATGCATGAACTAGCAATATCTATGATTAAATAATAAATGAGAGTCCAAAGGGTGAAGCAAAGTGTTGATCAAGATTACTAGTGAGCAGATAATTGGAGACACATAGAGACAAAATCTCATGAGCTAAGTTAGTGAAATACCCAGATATATTGAAATCATGAACACCATAGAAGAAATCTTACAAAGATGTCATCCATGACATTCGCATGACAAAAATAGTATTACAACCCAATAATTCACATCATTTACCTTATCATTGTATGTATTTGCCTTATCTTTGCATATAAAAACATATAGACTCACACATGAAAGTAATTACCCATAAATGAAGATGTTGGTCTACAAGCAGGGGCTCCTCACATGACATAGCCGTGAGTTCATAACTATGGTTCACTTAAAAATTCATAATGATGAGTATTTGGGCACAAAGAAACATAGTAAATGAAGGTTTTGATGACACAATAAGAGAATGATAAGGTGCTTGATATGGACATGTTGATTTGGATCCATTTGGGGTGTTAGTTAAAATAACTCTCTGGGGCAACATTCATAACTTGAGAAAAAATACTCACAACTGTAGCATAAATATCGAAGAAACCTTAGTTTCTTCAGAATGAAATAACAACTCTTAAAAACTAAAAACCTCAATCAAAACAACAATATTTGAATATGTTAGTCTAAACACACATAATGCTAGAAATTAAGATGATTGGGTCTTCATATTTAGGGGGAGTCTTACACTCTTGGCCGGTCTCTAATAATTTGGGAATAATTTACAACACTTCCAACCCTTTTAAGAATAGCCCAAGAAAAGGAAATACACAACATACAAATTTTGGGGGACTCCAAACTTTGCATTGACTAGATCAACAATTCTTCTGTTTTTACATAATATCTTCTTGCAACCTATTTTCGATTATATTTTTCTTCTCAAATTTTTTTTTAGAAATATCTCTTTTATTCATATCTATAGGGAGCATAATGGTTTAGAAGATGGACTCTTGAAGCGGGTTGTACAAGTCCAGGAAGGCATGTTAGAGATGACAAAGCACAACCTAGAAGGATATTTCCCTCTGGAACTAATACAACTTACCCATTGTTTTTGCTGCTATTATAAAATGATCATGATGGATTCCCTTTATATGTTTATGTTTTTATTATAGCAATTCTCATAAGGCTATATAAGTTGGTACCATGATATTTTCAGAGACTCTTGTGATGGTTTGTTGGTTTCTTTTTTTACCAATCTTACAATATCATTTTTGGATGTACAATGGAAAAAATCTATACCGCAGGTTTAAATTCAATAATGCTTAAGGATCAAATCAAAATATCAGCCCTCCTTTTAGACTTGATATCAATATACGATATATGTGTGTGTGGACAACTACAATGGTCGCAATGACCTTGTGCTTATGCATTTGCAAAATGCAACACTTTTTCATCTTGAACAGAGGTTACTATTTTTTTCTTAGAAAAAAATGTGAACAAACAACCATGAAGATAAAAAAATCAAATGATAATGATTTAGACTGATAAAGTTAGTCAACTAAAATCATAAAATGGTATTGTAAGTACAATTTTATTGTGAAAGAAAAATGAATAGAATTCATAGTCCATATGGAGCACTAATCATCCTTTAGATTTCATAACGTACATGGTAATCACAATTTATGATTTGTTCAAGAGATGAGATATTGATCACTGTGAAATAAGGATCTAGAAAGAATACATAAACAATAAGGAAATTGATATTTACTTATAAATTTTATGAGAAATATCTGCTAGAGTTCATGACAAATAATGGCCTCATCCTTTCATAAAATGACCAATCTATGCAAGTACACAACAACTCTTAAGATAATTGATTGTTACGCCATTGATTTATACATAGTATATTATAGTGGAAAAAAAAGGTACCAAAACATGAGGCACAGTATTTGAAATGTATAAGTTTATATTATGTAGTTAAGTTTGTTGCTTTCTTCTATTATACTCACCAATTATCTCATTGGGAAACAATCCATTTATGAAATAATGGAAAGAGTTTGTATCCCTCACTATCTCTTCTCATAATATCATTGGAAATGAACTTGGTTGCATTGTGGCTGCACCACACACAAACAGGATTTTAGTGATCTTTATAGCAGTGCCAAGTCTTGTGTTGATAAGACCAAATGCAATAGCTAACTTCTCCATGTGACCTCCGAGCATATGTCCCTTCACCCACATCATGCAATACAAATTCTGTGTTGGGTGCCAACCTTGCCTCTTGTATCTGCCCAACCAAGGTCTTCAATACCACATAAATGTTCTGAGGTTGAGGGTGTGATCTATCTCCAACAAAGAATCCATCAACCCTCCTATTTATCTCAATCAATTTGCATCCAAAAAAAAATTCAACCCAGTACTTTCATCAGTGTTCTCACCTTCACTAAATATCATCTCATAGCTGCATCATAATTATATTCGAAAATAAAATGCAATAGACATCATTTTAAGGGTCTAATTCAAAAAGATGTTCCACTACACATTCAACGAGTTTAATGTTGTAGCGAACTCCACATGTACAAAGCCTAATTTTGTTACTTCTATGAGATCATAGAACACCCAACACTCCTAATTCTACTACAGTTCATAGAACACCTAACACTCCTAATTCTTCTATAGTTGATAGAACACCTAGCACTCCTGGATCTATTTCAATAATTGCACTAACCTATGGCATTTCCAGAAACAAGAGACAAGACAAAATTATCCTTCATGTAAACAATTAAATGTGCTATAGATTTATTACTAAAATAACCTAAATCCTACTCTGCACAATGAATCTTAAATCTCTTCTAGATCAAAATAAATAAGGGTTGCATTAATTCGATTAAAAACAAAAATATCTTACAACTCTTAGTGACTACCTCTAGGCATTGGTGATTTTTCTTGTAAGCAAGCTTGTATCAGAATAAATATCATGAGACAAGCCTATGTAAATCATGTTCATAAATATCCACTCAATCAAGAATTGTAATATGTATAACTATATACTAATAATCTATCAAGTATTTTATCAAATCCTCATGCCAAAGATCTCTATTTCCCTAAAGGTATTGAAATTCTTGTAATGACATTCTTGGATAAAGCCGTAGAAGCAATTCTAAATGTATGGTGTGTGGATGAGTTGTCTCTTCATTAGATGCTCCCTTTTCATTGTATTCTCTCTGACCACTTCCTAAGAACACACAACCTTCCTACATTAGCAAGGTAAACTAATTTCTGGTATGGCTATTATATATTTAATCTACTAGAGAAGCCTCTATATTCCAAAAATTTCCATGGAATGTAAGAATTTCTACAACTCTAAGAAGGCAAAGGGACAAAACCTTTTAAAGTGGCATCATTGACATCAACCAGAAAAAGGCCTTAATTCAGGCCAAAGATAAGAGAATCCAGGCGTTGGCAGAAGAGTAAAACTTAGTTCCCTTGCAAGAAGATCAAAGTTTAAGAGATAGCTCTTAAAACGCTCAAATTGCTAGTCTAGGAAATCAAGTCTAGTAGCTAGGAGGATTGACACTCTCGATGCATAAAATAGTACTCTGACTACAGAGGAAGATGCTATAACTACAGAAAAATGCCCAAATTTAGATGAGAGGGGAAGAAGGAGATGCTTTATTGATGGAAAAGAAAGGGTTGATCATAGATAAAGAGGAGATGGGTAGTCAAAAAGAGGGATTATAAAGAAAATGAAGAGATAAATAACAAGGTTGAAGGGATTAAGAAGTAGGAATCTCAAAATAAAACCCAACTGCAAATGGCTCTAAATGGTCTCAACAGAAGCACAAGTTCAACTATAGTTGGGGACCCAAGATAAGAAAATTAATAAATAGTAGTAGAATGCACATTTTCCTACAAATAAAAAACTCTGCAGACCCATCTGTTGAAACTGAAGCAAAAAACCTGGTCCTCTCAAGGTACTATCATACACCTCCTTGTCATGAGAAATTAACTATGTATCCACCACCTCCTTCTCAATATTCCAAATGGTGCAAGTAGTATTCACTACCTCCTTCTCGGCTTGACATCATTTCAGTCAAAAGATGTTATTGGTGCAAAGAAATCACTATTTTGATTATTATTCAATAATCGTTTTGACTCAAGCCGACCATCATAAACCTACCATATTTAAAGATTTTCTCTAGTAGTGGCCAGAAAATATATTTTTTTGGCATTCTTTATCTAAATAAACCTAGTCTCGACATCATTTCAGTCAAAAGATGTTAATGGTGCAAATAAATCATTATTTTTATTGTTATTCAATAAGATTCTCAACTCAACCCAACCATCATAAACCTACCCTATTCAAAGGTAGTCCCAAGTAGTGGAAAGAAGATCTTTTTTTTTTGCATTCTTTATCTAGAATAAATATTATCTTTGTTCTAGGATAAGGGTGAGTGAACGCCAGTCTAGGATCATTCTTGAACTCACCCATGGATAAGCCAATGGACTAACCATGTAACTAGCCTTTGGTGGAAAATTTATAGGATCTAAGGTGTTATCCATGGCCCAAGTTGTTACCTAGGATCCATTTTTCTCTCATTTTCCACCCCCACATTGTGATTGAGGCACAATGGCTATAGAACTTAAGCTGACATTGACATTGCCTTTAGTTTTTTGTTTGACTATTTTTTGTTCAATGCCATTTTCTTTCTATTTTTATCAGTGCATTTTTCCTTCCTCATATAGTGTTGTTTGTTGATAGAAAATAAGGGGAATATCCTCATATAAGTGGAAATTTTCAGTCATTACAAAAGGACACAACACCCTAATTATAGACCACAAATATAATGGTCAAGTCTGATCATAAATGAGGGAATTATAGCCCACTCACTTCACCAACATGAATAGTAGTTGGTTGTCGTCTAATATCAATAGCAGTCATTAAAGCTAGAGGGGCTGATCAATAACACAAATTGATGCAGGCGCATCGCCAACTCATCAAGCGAGCCAACACATCAAGCGGAGACCAGCTGGATAAACAAACACAAATTTTTGAAGTTCTTGGGATTGTAGCACAAGTCTTTAATGAAGCCATTTATGAAGGCGCATTTGTATATTGTGTCGGACCTTGAGCCTTTAATCTCTTGTCCTTTGGTAGATAGGAGACATTTAATCTAGTTAATGCTGGTAGATAGGATTTTAATTCTAGATTTGATAGTTTAGAGTCTGAGAGGGAAAACGGATATAGACACCCTCATTGTACATTGTAACATTATTGAGAGCATTCAGGGAGAGAAGAGCAAGCAGAGAATATTGTATGAATAACACCCATGTACAGGCATTTGAATTAATAGAAGGAAGCTTTGATTCAAGTTCATGGTTTGCGTTGTTTTCTCTGTGTATTGATGTTGTGCTCATGAATGTTTTCTTCTTGTTATGCATTTGCTTTGTATATGTTGTGCATGTGATTTCATGTTTTAAACTGAAGTCTGAAAGGGAGAGAGAGTGAGGTTCAATTGTTTCTCTATCTGAGCCAGGAGATTCCTCCAAGGTGTGCAGTTGAATTTAGTGCGTTGATGAAGGCTCAGTAGTTTAACTTTTGTTCTCATTCACCCATAAGGGGATTTGGATTGTTGAAGCCGTTCAAGGAGTGCGCAGGCTAAAGAAGAAGTCTCAGTTCCGAATCTTAGCAAAGGGAAATTCGAAGACTGCTGCTACAGAAGTGCGCGGAGTCGAAGGGATTCAACACTTAAGAGTTGTTGAATGTTGAGCGCAAGGAGTGCGCGCAAGTTCCTCTGAAAGAATCAGAGTGGAAAATCTCAGGAGGTATAGTACCTTCGTGATATTGTTAGAGGAGAGCACAAGAGTTTGTGCCGTGGAATGTATAAGAGTTGCAAGCGTAGATGTTGGAGAACAAGTTTCGAGAAGGGATACTTAGCCATTTTCGAGAAGGTCTTCAAGGAGGAAGAAATCGACGGTCAGGATCTTATAGAGAAGATTGACGAAATCCCGTTAGCTGTTAGATCTCGAGAAGTTGCGCCGGGGTTAAGCCCTAGTGTGTAGAAGAAGAGTCCCGGAGGAATCATCGAGATATTAGAGTCATCGGGGTTTTGCCGAGCAAGAGAATCGAGACCTTGTAGTTCTTGAAATCCCGAGAAAGGATCTCAGTTGTTGATCCCGGCAAGAAACGTGTCATACATCCGGAGAAGAGTCGGGGTTCAGCTCATCGGAGGATCTAAAAGAGTCGGGGTTCGTCATTTCGGGGTTTCTACATACAAAGGAATTGTTGCATTAGAAGTCACGATTCCGCGATACCCGATAGAGTGACGAGGGAGATAGTGACGTGGAAGGGCTAGTTCACGTGTGCATCAGAGATCGGGATTTGGGAATCCATGAGGGTAGTGGATCACAATAATGCAAGTGTCGATTTCCCGACGAGAAAATTCCCGACAGGATCAGCAAAGCGTTGGTCATTACCCATCGGGTTCGGGGATTCAAAGAGACAAGAATTCATGACCACGAGACTCACGATCACGCGAGTTTCGATTTCCCGATAGAACAAAGGGAGATCATAAGGAGAGTCCTGTGGGTGTAGGAAAGTCCCGATAAGGGATTTGAAGAGCATTTCAGCTCTTCGGCCGAAGGAAGAGAAGGTCCTAAGGGAGCGGACATGCCCTGGGTGTCACGTTTTCATCAGAGTGGTATCAGAGCTAAGATCTTGTTTGTATATTTTAGGCAAGGGAGCCAGAAAAGAGGAGCACTATGATACACGCCAAGTGGTATCAGAGCGAGAAAATCTTTTTGATTTCTGTAGTAGAGAAGAAGAGAAAATTTCACCATGCCACCGAGGAGACAAAGACAATCACCCGATCCAGAGGATAGGGGGAACCAGAGAGGAAGAGGGAGACAAGCACAAAATCCATAAATGGAGAGGCAGATACGTGATCTCCGAGCGAGATTAGAAGATATGGAAGTAGCGCAGAGATGCACAGCCAGTGTTGGAGATCTGAGTGACTCCGAAGGCGAAGTTGAAGTTGAACAACAAGGAGAATTTTCAGCCGAAGATGTAGCCAATGATCGATTAATTAAGGCTATTGCTCGGATGAGTTTGAAAACAAAGATGGAAATTCCAACTTATGAAGGAAGTCTGGATGCAGAAGAGCTTCTAGATTGGATTAGAGCTCTTGACACCTACTTCAATTATGAGGATATCGAAGAGGATAAGAAGGTTAGACATGTTGTCAAAAACTTGAAGGGACATGCAACATTATGGTGGGACGAGCTTCAAGCAGATAGATGTTCCAAAGGCAAGAAAAAGATAAAAAGCTGGGATCAAATGATCGCGAAGATGCAGGTGAAGTTCATCCCAAGGGATTATCAAATCACACTGTTCAGGAGAATGCAGAACCTGAGACAGAAATTGATGACAGTGAAAGAGTATACTGAGGAATTCTACAAGCTAAATATCAGAGCAGGTCATCGGGAGAGCGATGAT
>JASDQU010207403.1:28338-40853 GCA_032191745.1 Picea mariana
ATAATTGTTTACTAATTTGTCTTTGTGTTCTTGGGAGGGAAGGAAAATTTTGATTTATGTACTTCACTCTTGTATTTCCAATTTTGTAGTCTAAGTAGGCCAAATAGGAACAATAAGTAAAAGAGAAATAAAAATAGCTTTAGTTACTTTCATTTAATTGCTTTGTTTGTTCTTTATTAGTGTATTTAGACATGAAGTATATCACAAACAAGATAAAACACAACCATAGTGCATGAAGTATATTAAATGCAAGATAAAAGACCACCATAGTGCATTTAGTTAAGTAACAATCATAATTAAATTAGGTTTCCACCTCTTTCTTCCCTTCCCTATTTTCTTGGTTATGTCCTTAAATTAGGTTTCCAAAGTCATATCTATACTTTATGTTCTATAACTAATGGCACTATGCGCCTATGTACAAATTTGGACTAACAGACTAAGTATCACCTCCTGCATATCTTGAATGCATTGAAACAGGATTTGATGAGTCTGCAGAATTCTCAGCAAGCCTACTTGGCTTGTATCTCTAAAATGAGCCAAATCTACCAGCTTTGGTCAAGCGCAGTGAAATACAGTCAAATTTGAAAAAACACAATGATTTGACAAAGATTCAAAGAGTATGACCAAGACTCAAAGTTTGACCAAATCAATATGAATCATTCTAAATCAATCTGAATCATCCAAAAGAGTGTGAAGATGAGTTAGGGCTATTATTCTCTTGATTTTTTAGGCTATTCAGTCTCATGGACATCATTAAAATCAATCAATCAAATGTAATTCTAACAATAAATTACTCGGAAATTACAAATCTGTGTAATTTGTCAAATTTTGGTAAAAGATAGAGAGTTTTAGTGCACACTAAATCTGGTAAAGATGGAAAGTTTTAGTTAACACTTAGACAATGATTGTTAATAACTGAGTTTTTTCCTTGATAAAATCTAGCCAAAATTTATTCCTTTTATGAAATTGCACATGTGAAAGTAGAGATACATAATCCATATGCAATGGGTTTTTAGAAGCAGCTGCAACTTTTTCTTGGGACCATCCACATTCCACCTTTATTTCTTGTACCATCCTCAAACTTGTCCCAAAATCCTTTACTTATTGGGAAAGCTAGTAGTTTCAAGATTGAATAATATGCTTACTAAGAAGTGAAGTAATAATTTGTTAATTTACAGTCTTTTTGAAGATATTGATATCTTGGATGGGTAATAATATCCTCTCTATTTCTTCTCAACCCTCTTGCTTATTGGATGCAATAGTTATAATTGACCCTGCAATCTTTCCCTCAAGGCCATACCTTTGTTGTTCACATAATAAACTTCTGAATTATGATAAATAGTTATAATTGGCCCTGCAACCTTTCCCTCAAGACCATACCTTTGTTGTTCACATAATAAACTTTTGAATTATGATAAACGTGTAGGTGTAGCATTAGTTTTTTTATTGGCATGTAGCTTGGAGAGGAGAATAATTCCTAGATAAAGAGTAATAGATGCATTGAATTCCATGCAAGTGCCAGTTTTGAAAAGAGAGAAAAAGATTTCCACAGATTGTTCATATGATAGAAAAACGTTTCTTGGAGATAATGTTGATTCAAATCCCCAATCGTCAGTTTTGTGGGACATTTACAACAGTGTGAAAGTTGGAAAGTTGATCATTGACAAGGAGATGTGTAGTGAATGTGTCTCACTCACAACACTAGACATATTGTTGTTCATTGGACATTCTCTAGCTCAAACTTGTAACAGAATATCTCTCAGTTGAATGGTGATTATCCACATTGCACATTATTTGGTACCTAACACATGGGTTATATTTGCACTAAAACTGCGGTGATGATATTGCTCACTGTTCACCTCTCTATGTGTATGATAAGTCTATCTCGAAAAATGATGTATTTCCATCATTTCTGAGCATTGTTCACAGGATTATCATATGTTGATCTGAAACTTTATGGTAATGTAATGAGAATGTTACATATTTATAAATCTGTCCTAAATTGAACAGTGGTCTGTCCGTTTGTTTCTCAAAGAAGTGATCTATATTTGAATGTTATTACCTTGCCACCTTGATGATAATTCTATGCTACACTTTAATGTCCGATTGACACCTAGTTTAAGCAATATAACTCAGTTGTTTTGCTTGGTATATGTTAATGACAAACTCGTGGTGACATCACTCAAGTCTGTTCATTTTGTCATCACTGTTATATTGTCATAGTTTACATTTAATGATATCAGTTGAAGCATTATCATGGTTTAAAGGGCATGGACTTTGGAACACTTTAAATACATTGATCATTGTTTGGGCATAATTTCAAGTTGGTTCATCTATTGGCATATGGTTTCATTTTTGTTTCACCAACAGTGAGTAAATGATCTTTTGTAGGCTGATCATGGTCCTCATCATGCTAAATTAGCCAAAGGTTGTATGCTATAGGTGTCCTGACTCCTATCAGCTCATAATGAATGATTAGTACTGCCAGGAAATGCCAAGAAAAAAATCTTTTGCTGTAGTAATAGTGTTGATTTCTCCTTGAATTTACACATGGATTATTGTTGATGCAGGAATGACTTTGGATTAAAAAAAAACATTGGCAATCTATTGTCTAACTTGCAAAGTTTGAGATGAATGTCTATATGGAATACACATGTACCCATTGATGTAATAGATAGCCTCATCAAGCACTCAGTGCACATAGCTTTTAGATCACTTCCTGACTATCATGAAGTCAAAATTGCTAAACTGTTTTTTATTAATTAGTGGATGGGGTATACTACAGTTAGGCTAGACACTTGGATGAAGAAAAAGAATTTATTAAAAAAAATGCCAATAAAAAAGCTAATGCTACTTTATGGATTTGTTTACTTGGTGACTGGACAATACATGACAACAACTGACCTCCAATCTTTCCAAATCTACAAGTTTTTGTCCTACAAGTCTCCCCACATATAAAAACCTTTCTTACACAATCTTCTTACACAGCATGAAATGTCTCCCATGTGTCCTCTTGGTGTTTGAAAAGCCTAAAAGGATTTGGCTGCTAGATCCCATGCATTTTATAGTCCCTGAAATTCCCAATTAAGTTCTTCACCTATCAAACTTTCCAAATTATTTTAGATATGTTGAGCCATTAATTTTGAAGGAAATTACCCCACAATAACATCACAGATCCCAAATAGACCATTCAATCCATTAACTTGTGAGGTAGTCAACAACCTATGCGTGTTGTTAAATTGTTGTGTTGCCTCACCTTTCATTGCCCATAACAATCCACTTGACAGCCAATGCAATCCATTCTGCATGAATGCTAGTCAGCCCAAGGCCTTCCTTTTCACTAGAAATGCTACAAATATCCAAGGCAACTGGTGGTAGTTTTCCCCCTTGTTTTCCCCATAGAAAAGAGTTTGGAGTGAGTTCTAGCTTCTTATTCCCCCTTGTTGCTACTGGACCTAAGTCACTCCAATGTATTGGGTTGCAGCCTTTGTTTTAACATGTGCAATTAAACTATTTTCTGAATTTGAGCTTACAACCTTATTAGCACCAACATCTGGTCAACATTTTTGTATAAGTTACTCATGTGAAAGTTKCAGGKTGMTTATTRKCATACAATGAKACATYGATKCCACTTYCRTTTGAAKAKTTCATTCTCTCAAAGGGMACCMCAAAATGTGGCAACATTTTATGTTTGACTCCTAGATTACTAGAACTTTTGCAACAATTTTCATAGCATTTAGGAAATGAATGTTTATTGAGAGGGAAGGTATCACCTATTGGATGTGGAATATGATTACAATTTTTGTTGTACCTTAATCATCTTAACAAAAAGATTTTTCTTTGTATCAATTTGTTACCTCCTCTCTTCCATCAATTGGCCAATGGTAGGGTCTTCTTTGTTTTGCATCACTTGCAGATACAAAGGCCCAATGACTTGTGATGAGACAAACCAAAGACTATCTCATTAGCAATAGAGTTGACACTAAATCCTTGTTAATAACAACGACTTCCAACAACAATGGGAGTTCTACTAGGTTGTTTAGCTTCTAGTTGCAAGGTAGATAAGTAATGCATCAAATATTGGTCATGAGAGGAGGATATACTAGTTCTGTAGACTACACTAGCAATGTTACCAAAGCCATAGAGATAACATTCTTGATCTCTCAATACAAGTTTGTTTTGCATACATAAACTAAAAGGGGACAACATCTTTCATGATTTAAGGAAAACGTTTATCCAAAAACTACAAATACCTATCAAGAATTTAAATATCTTTAAATAATTTAAATAAATATCTTTAAGGAATTTAAAGATGAAGGACCAGGTAAATAGTAAATACCTATCAAGATGTTTGGAAAGTTGAAACCCTGGTAATTATTCACCGCCAAAGCCTCGTGCGATATCCACCAGGCTAATAATTGTAACAAATTCTAGTTTCTTGTACTCTAAATAGGCGGCTCCACCACTAGCATCTCTTGCCCTTTTTTCCGTTCTGTCGAGGGGAAATAAGCACAAAAATTTAAGATATGTAAACCGGGCCTTAGGGAATTAAAGATTTTCAGGATGGTCACTAGATAGTAGACTTTGTAGTTCTCATGAACGAACCAGACAAGTAACAAAACTATGATTTTAACCCAATGCATATATGGGCACTAGGCAGAACCCATACAATTTATACCAGGTGGGAGGGCCAAAATGCTCTCAGAAATCCATTTGTTCTTTGGAAATCGGGCAAAGGGAAGATTGTAGCTACCCAGTGCCCATGCCACAAAATCTGGGAGAGTTAAACCATAAACCCCGATTTTACCAAATGGCAGGGTGAAGAAGCTATCAAAAATTCCCATACTTCTAGAAATTTGGCTAATGGAAGCTTGTCCCTTTAAATTTCAGGGGCGAAATATATATTTTTTTCCTCTATCTCTCCTAAAAACAAGGGCTAACCTTGTACACGATTTTTCCCCTAACATAAATTACGGGCTAATGATATAAGTTTTAAAAAATCACTTTAATACAAAAAAATCGCACAATAAAAAATTGGAAGCCCCTAAATTTCGCCCATGAATGAAATTTCACCCCTAAAATCATCTATATCTGTAAGCTTCATTTCTAAATCGAGCTACCTCAATTGTCACTATGCACAATGCAGTGATTTCTATATAAACAATAAAATTTTGATAGATGTTGTTTCATCTCTAATACTTGATTTTTCACATCCTCCAAAAGTTGCATATATGTGGAAAAGGAATCCTCTATTCCCATCATTTCCATTGCTACTTGGAAATTAAGTGTTAGTCTAACTTCTACCAAAAGCGTGGAATCATTTCCAATTCATTAGCTCATATCCTCATTTGATGGATTTGCATAGTTGGGTTTCACAAAGATATAATCCCCTTTCATAAGAGGATGATTATATTTATCTCTATGCACACAACTTATTCATTTTCTAATTTGATGTAGTTTTTTTATTAGGAATACTAGTTTATAGCTTGGACCCTAGTCTTGGAGTTTTGTTGGCCTTTGCATGAATCTCTTACATTTAGCATTCGATCCCTTTATGAATTGTTTATCCTCTCTTACATCTAGCATTTGATCTTTTTATGAATTGTTTATTCTCAATTTCATTGTGGGTAAGGTTACTTAACCTTTCTTTATAATTCTAGTTTCTAAAAATTCTTATTATACCTGTTGAAGGAATAAGTATATAACAATAGATAGTGTTTTGACCACTTATTATTTTAAGTTGATACAACAAAATTTTAGTTTTTTTTGAAAAGTTTTACATAGTAAAATGATTTTTTTATATTTTTTTTAATTTTTTAAAATCATTTTTCACATATCTAATTGGTTGTTGAAATTTAAAATTTTTCAAAGATTCAACATTATTATATCTTTAAAGTTTTTCAAAAATTTAAGATTTGAAGTTTTTCAAAAATTTTGCAATATTAAAATTAATTTTAATTATTTGAGTACACAATTTCGGAGGCTATATTACATGCTTTAATCTAAAGTTTTTTAACCTCATATTTACATCTGAGCCGAGAGGGTGGCGGGATTAACAATGGTCTGGCAGTTCACTGCAATCTATGCACACATGCTCACTGCAGTCTATGCTCTGCTCACCACACATCGTCATTGCCACCTGCTTGATCATCTTTTCCCCACCACTGTTATTCAATTTCTGGCCCACACCTGTGTGGCTTGGGTAACAAGCAACACCACTGTTATGCCGGCTTCATTCTTGTTTTCCTCGTGCTAAATCGGCAGTTTCAGATGCTTGTCCATGATATTCGCTATTTCCATTGCTCTGCAGGCTCTGCCCTCTTGATTCGGCAAAGTATGTATGTTTTTGGATGTGATATCCCCTGCATTTCGGATTATCAACGCCACCAGGCACCTGGATTCGGTTCATCCGTACGGCCTACAACTATTCGTCTTTCAGGCTTTTAAATAAGGTATTGAACTCAGCTGAAATTCTCACATCCATTCAGTTTATACAGTGCATAATCTTGGTCCAGTTTTTATTACTATTGTCTGATTTAAATAATAAACTCACTGCAGAGGGAATCCTGTCCGCGTGTGGAGACGCATTGCCAGCTCTGCATACGAGCATTCGTTTTTTTGAAAATCTGCTTGTAGGCTTACGTTCTCTGTTCATTCCCAGAATGCTTCGTGAACTTGTTTTTCTCGGGAGCTCCATTCCATGAAAAGGAATAACAATGGCCGACTTTCTAATGAATAATGGCGTTCTTTCGGCGCAGAGTGTTGGATATTTGCTCTGCTAAGGGTATGATTATGATTAGATCTTCTTAAGGTTTTCTGATCTCGAGGGTTAAGTGTGGACGTGCGTAGTGCTACGATTGGAAACCATGTGGCTCCAGTTGAATGAAAATTGATCCCTATGTAGTTTTATGAGTGGACATGGCACTGCCATGTGGGATTGGATTGGTTGCTCGTCTAACAAAACCTGATTAGGACTTAACTTTCAATTTTCATGGTCATAAGTTATCTAAACACACAAGATATTTCACCACTGGCATATACCTTTCACAAAGTCCACACCACTCTATGCATGATCATTCTAATAACTTTGTGAATACTTATGTTTGGGATGCTCAAGCTGATGTCTTAAATAAAATGCTTTAAATGTAAAATTTGCTTCCTATTCCTTTACGTTGGATCACTGTTTCATGATTATTGTGCTTTAAAAAACTGATATGGTCATGCCCTTTTTTAAACAACTTGTGCATTTTGAGAGAGATCATTCACTTCTTGATGTGATCTCAACATTGATGATTATTGTGCTTTAAAAAACTGATATGGTCATGCCCTTTTTTAAACAACTTGTGCATTTTGAGAGAGATCATTCACTTCTTGATGTGATCTCAACATTGTCTATACAAACTTTTGAGAATTTGGAACATCAGTTATATTATTCTCAACATTGTCTATACAAACTTTTGAGAATTTGGAACATCAGTTATATTATTCATTGTGGAAGTAAGATTGTTTCTTTTTAGAGGTTAAATACGGATCTTTATCACTTCGAAATTTCATATGTTTTTTTGTCATGCTTAAATCTCCTTACAGTTTTTTTTGTTATGCTTAAATCCCCTCTGTTCTATCAATGCAAATTGTTGGAAAGTAATATGGATACTCAGAATGTGTGCCTCAGGCCTGTAATCGACCATGATTTTTTCTACTTAGGTTGAAAATTAACATTTTCAACATGTGCATTTGTATGGAGTAACGTTCTCCTAGCTATGACCTTCGTGGTGGCTTTCCTTTTTAATCAAACCTCATTGTTCCCTCCAAATCATATATTCTGTGGAGATTGCTTCTTCAGATGATAGTGTTGCTTTTATATTACAAATACAAGGCAAGGAACGAGCACGCGTGGAGGAAAGGAAAGGCGCACCCTGTGGTGAGACCTACNATTGATGGGTTGTTTATTTTTCTTTCAATAAATTTCAATTCCCGTTGCCATGGAAACGCTAATATTCAATTATGAAATAAGTAACGACGAAATATTTCAAAATTAAATTGAATTAAACTTTGACCTCTAAACCCTAATTTCAAAGTGAGGATGCCACAATGCCATTTAATTATAATGCCACGTTTCCTGAACTAAACCCAATTGATAATTGATAGGTTCAAAGGTAGAATTTATGTTTCTGCATGTTCAAATTCTAAAAAGGAATATATAACATATTTTACAGGATGGATGGAGACAACAAAAAAAATTCATAAAGGCATACAAAAGTCAAGATATCTTCTAGAAGAGAGAAAAAAAAAATACGTCACATAATGAACTTACTGGAAATCTAATAAAATGAAGAATATCAATACAACATCTTGCAATTACTTCATCTATATCAAAATAAAGTTGAGATTATAGGATTCAATGAATATTCACAATTCCATCCTATAAATTTACTTAGTACAAGGAAAGAAATGGCCACATCTCATGAGGTGACAGATGGATTAATCAATTGTCCTCACTAAGTTAATCCATGAGCAAGACTTAATTCCAAGAGTCATCAATGGATGTGTTGACATAAATCAAAATTTATAAGCCATTTCTGCATAACAAATGGTAGACATGGTATTCAAACTTTTGTATTTTCCTTAAAGTAAAATCGAGTATAAGTAACTAAATCTTAGAAGTCTAAAGTTGTTGAGGCATTGACCACTAAATCTTAGAAGTCTAAAGGTGTTGAGGCATTGATCCACAGATTTACGAGGATGACGAGATAGTTACTGCCTTGAGGATAATTCTCCTCTAACACATTACCACATGAGTATTGTTTTGCGTATAAATAACTAAAAAAACATTACAGGTGTTGAGGCATTGACCCACAGATTTACGAGGATGATGAGATAGTTACTGCCTTGAGGATAATTCTCCTCTAACACATTACCACATGAGTATTGTTTTGCATATAAATAACTAAAAAAACATTACAAAAGACCTAGTTCCCTTTAACTGGTAATTACATGTCAGACCTCGTCCACCGATGGGAAAAATAATCTACTGAATTGATATTATCATTTGTAGAATATTACTTCATATAATTGATTAGATTGCACATTTCATCAACCATCTCACACTTCTCCTTTTCAGCTATATATATCAACGTATCTCTTCTCATATACTATTGAATCCAAGTCTACATGCTTGTTTTCAATCATGTCTTACAAACCAATCAAACCACATGATAACTCATTATTTGTTAACCCTACATCGGCAAGTATTCACTACCACGTAGCCTTGTTAACATTAAAATTGGCATAAAAAAATTCACTACCGTATCCCCGCATCCCTGAAATGATGGAATACAACGCATGAAATTGATCTCTACAAATGCCTCCCCAAAAATATATGTTTCGATGTTGGTGAATATGTATGGAAATACAAATTAGATTACAAGTGTGTTAAATTTTATGGCATATATTATTTCATGGTTGGATAGATGATTACCTCCTACCCTATATTCAAACTTGTATGTGATTTGAAGAAAGAAAAGAATGAAAGATCCTTTTCTAAAAATGGAAAAAAATTAAAAGTCTACATAGTGGAATGGTACTAAGGTAAACCATCAAATCATTATAAAAAAATTCCACCTTGAAACTTAGTCAAGAGACAACCACCGCTCTAGAAGAACCATTTGAAGTTCCACCAACTCATATGGAAGCCCTTTGAGATATGTGTACGATCATAAATTAAAATTAATAGCAAGCAATAACAAGTACCATCATAAATTTAAATTAATAGCAAGCATTTTTTTTTAAATTTGATAAACATTTTATAGTAAAAGTGTACTTTAAAAATAACTTTTATCATGTTTCAGTGTGGTCAACAAGCCTTTTTACATGCCTTTCCTTCTATTTATACAAAAATCTTACTATTTTCTCAAAAATAAAAAACAAAAATAAAAAAATTATACAAATAAAGTATAATATTTTTTTAATAAATATTAAAAATATTAATGACATTACAGTATATATCTACAATTTTTTTTGGAGTAACAAACCCTTTAGGAGTAACAATCATTGCCTTGATGGATATAACAAGTATCTATCATTCACATCTTAAGAAATATAAGATTTTGAAATTGTTAAAGTTAATAATAACTTAAATTTTCAATACAAATGATCAAACACATTAATTCACCATTAAAAAATTATCAAACACTTTTAATAACCATAGAAAAAGACATATAACTTTTTACACTTTGTATCATACTTTTTTTCTTAACCATAAAAAATATCAATAACAATGTATCAAAGATTTAAAACGGATTTAGCATCATCTACAACTTTTAGTAAAAACAAGTTTGATCTTACATGTATTTTTTATTTACATATTCAAAATTATAAGTTTTATAATAATATAGCTTCCTATATTATTACAAAGTATTTTTTCTATGGATTTAATCATACAAAGTATTTTTAAAATCATATGTGTAAGGTTCTCCATATTATATGAGATTTTCAAAAACAATTAATTTTAGAAAATTCTCGCATGACTCTAAAACTAACCAATAACTAAAAGTTAACTAGAGAGACACTATTTGTCAAGTTGTTTTTTTGATTAGGTGCATAAACTAAGAGATAACTGATAATTACTATTTCAAAAATTCTCGTAAAAATAGTAAAACCCCAATTTGAGGCCTTATATGAAGGAATTTGGCCCCAAAAAAGTGTCAAAATGATGTTTTATCTAATGGATCACATTGACATGGCAGTGAAATATTTGAGATGCATCTCCATATAAAATTTCATCCCAAATAGATAACCAAGTAAAAAATTATGACCCTGAGAAATCCCTGCATCATTCTCCTCTCATTGAAAAGAACACAACTCTTGCAAGTTACTGTCTTCAAAATATTTCCACTTAACAAGATCGAAGTTCAACAAGCCCCCATTTGTAACCCATGTACTCTCTGTTGGTGTTATGCCTTCCCACTGGACCAGCTATTAATTGTATTGGCCTTGCGGAGTATCAAGGGTCTTCTTATCTAAAATATTCACAATCTTTTCCTTTTTCTTCCTCGGAATGGCATGTTTCCAATCCACCTCTGCTTCACTATTATCACCCAAATCCTCCCCATGGAAGATATATAAGTCAGAAAAATTAAACACAAGTGAAATATCAAGATCAGTTGGTAAATCTACCTTATAGGCATTGTCGTTACTTTTCTTGAGAACCTTGCAAGGACTAATTTTTTTATACTTCAATTTATGGTAGGTTCCTCTAGGAAACCCCTCTTTCCATAAATGAAACATCACAAAATCACCCTCATTGAATACCTGGTATCGTCAGTGAGCATATTTTATAATTTTGTTTTGTTCATTACTGACATGCATTTTTGTCTCACTTGTTGTTGCAACATCTCACTGTGTTCTACAAATGCTTCCCCATCATCATTGATCCTTTCCCCAAGTAGTAGTTGCACCAAATCTAGGACATCCATAAGATTTCTATAGTAAACAACCTGAAATGGAGATTGACCTTTAAATATGTTCACTTAACTATTGTAGGCGAATTATTCTTAAGGTAAATCCAAATCCCACTGCTTGGTATTCTCTCCAACAATGCTCCATAATAGGTTTCCCAAACTTCGATTTACGAGCTCAGTTTTCCCATCTATTTCGGGGTGATATAAACTATTGAACTGTAATTTAGTCAACTTTTTCTTCCATAAATTACTCCAAAAATTACCCAAGAACCGATTATCTCTATCATAGGTAATAGTTTTTGGAACTCCATGCAATCTAAAAATTTCTGAAAAAAGTAATTATGCCACCTTCGATGCATCACTAGTCTTCTTGCAAGAAATGAAAAAAGTCATTTTAGAGAACCTATCAAAAAACACAAAAACATAATCATTACCTTGCTGTGCGTTTGGGATCCCCAACACAAAATCCATGCTCAGATATATCCACGGGTCTATGAGAACTGGTAATGGCATATAAAACCTGTTGACGATTGAAAACTTCAATGTAATTTCACCCACAAAGTGTTGCTAAAGCCTATTATTATATAAAAGAAAATAATACTAGTAGGTGGGACCCCCTTGAACTATTAAAGATCAGATATGTTAATTTTCGATGTTATGATGATGTGCTACAAAGGTTTACGTGGTTGATGAGATATTGTTGTCGTTGGTATGAGTTGGGATTTTGAGATATTGTTCCTTCATGTTACTACAACCTGCTATTCATTAATGGCATTTATTCTTCTCACACCTGCACAACAAACATGTTAGTGGAAATTTTTTAAAGGTAGTTTTGAGAAAGGCAAAGTAATATAACAAATGCAAAAGGGACCTAGTTCTACAATACTACATGCATGAAAATACTTGTTGATTGTTGTTAAACCATAGCTAACAAGAAAATGACTATGGAAATGTGTTTGAATTACATAATTTATATGCATATGGTTGAAGATTTGGTGGCACAAGGTGATAATGAAAATGGTTATACAATGGTTGATGGAATTATGTAGCTGATAT
>JASDQU010207405.1:1126-28422 GCA_032191745.1 Picea mariana
ACATTCTACAGATGAGAGCAGTGATTAAGATCTGTTTACAACATCTAAGATATAAATGTAAGTACGCCCCCAACTATCACATTAATATCCACTTCATTAATTTTTCAAAACATTTCAAAAATGTGCGCTGGTGCTTTTCTAGCTGTCTTCTGCATTTTATGTTTCTTTCTTGGCTAGCTTCTTACGATGCTCCTGCATCACGAATCGACAAATATATATGTACACAAAGATCAATGGTCTGCAACCCACCTATAATAAAAAAACTATGATTTACTCTAGGATTTCAGGCTTAGGGAGTAGGTGGGGTCTCCATCAAGTAGTATCATAGCCATAATTAATATTTGTAAGAAAAGAAGACAACTTGGAACCATGCCACCAAGAAGATGCAAGGACAGACTTGTAGTGAATCCAACCATGGTATAAGAAATGAGGCAACTCCGTGCAATATTAGATGCCATGGAGACAAGGTAGAGGAGAGAACCTGATGTTGGTGACATCAATGAGGTCGAGAGTGAGGAAATGGAAGTAGGAGCTACAGGAGAATACGTTGGAGAGGAACTCTTATTGAGAGCGGTTGTAAAAATGGGGGCCAAATAAAAAATGGAAATCCCAATGTATGAAGGCAATTTGGATGTTGAGGATCTACTGTATTGGATAAGGGCCTTAGATAAGTATTTCAATTATGAGGAGATCAATGATGAAAAGGGTGAAACATGTTGTGACCTTGCTAAAGGGACATGTAGTGCTCTGGTGATACGAATTGCAGGTTGACAAGAGGAGCAAGGTTAAGAAGAAAAACCAAATTTGGTATAGGATGGTAGCTAAATTAAAAGCTAAGTTCATACCCAAAGGCTATCAAATAAATCTTTTCAGGAGATTGCAGAACTTGAGACATAAAGGATTATCAGTGAAGGAGTACACTAAGTAATTTTATAGATTGAACATTAGAGGAGGACATTGAGAAAGCGATGATGAAATTTTTTCCAAGTATATTAATGGCCTAAGGTATGAAATTCAAGAGGAAATCGGTATGAAGAGGAGCAAGGTTAAGAAGAAAAACCAAATTTGGTATAGGATGGTAGCTAAATTAAAAGCTAAGTTCATACCCAAAGGCTATCAAATAAATCTTTTCAGGAGATTGCAGAACTTGAGACATAAAGGATTATCAGTGAAGGAGTACACTAAGTAATTTTATAGATTGAACATTAGAGGAGGACATTGAGAAAGCGATGATGAAATTTTTTCCAAGTATATTAATGGCCTAAGGTATGAAATTCAAGAGGAAATCGGTATGATGAAAATGAGGATGGTGGAATATGCTTATCAGGAAGCACTGAAAGCATAAGAGAAGTTGTACATAAAAAAAATCCAGTGAAATAAAGGAAAGAGTTCAATAAGAGGTAAAGGAACTGTCCGAGAGAAGTTCCAGAAACCCAAACATGAAGTTGGAAAGTATCACAGTCATACAGAAAGAGGAGGAAGTTCTTGAGGGGGACAGTATGGTGGGAGAAACTCTTTTTCTAGAGGAAGAGGAAGAGACAAAGGAGGAGAAGTGAAATTCTATGCTTGTGTAAATATATGGCATATGTCTTAGGATTTTCCTGGGAGGAGGAAGAAAACAGGACGTGGAGAAGCTCACATTTCTGAAGCAAAGAAGAGGAATGTTGAAGTCAAATCAATAGAAGATGGGAAATCCCTCATGATGAGGAAGGTTCTATTAAAGCCAGAGAAAGATGTAAAAGAACCATTTCAGATAAACAATTTTTTCAGGATTTCTTGTAATACAAAAGACATGGTATGCAAAGTAATCATATACAATGGGAGACTTATAATTTGGTATCCATGGAAATGGTGGAAAAGATGGAGTTGGAGACAACTGCACATCCAAACCTGTACAAGGTATCGTAGCTTCATAAGGGGCACCAAGTCATGTTAAATCGATGATGCAATATTGAATTTAGGATAAGAGGTTATAAATATGACAATATGTGTGATGTAATACCCATGGACGTTTGTCAAGTTTTGTTGTGAAGACCATGGCAATTTGACAGAAATGTCGTACATGATGGGAGAAAAAATACTTACACCCTTGATAAGAATGGTCATACACATATGTTGTTGCCAATGGAGGATAAGAAATTGAAGGATGAAGATAGACCAAGAATACTTATAATGAGTGGGAAGGATATCTTGAATGAAGTCAAGAAGTAATAGGAGATGCAATTCATTGTGGTAAGAAAGCCCAAATTCATCCTTACAAGAACTTCTGTGGATGATCTTCATGAAGAGATTCAAGAACTGTTGGATATTGTTTCTAATATTGTGGTGGATGAGTTATCTCGCTCATTTCCACCCATTTGGAGCATCATTAATCACATTGACCTTATCCTAGGAGCAAGTATTCCAAAAAAAAAAGCATATAGGTTGATACATCAAGAGAATGAAGAGGTTAAGAAGTAAGTCCAAGAGTTGTTGGATAAGGGTTTAGTCAGAGAGATTTTGAGTCCATGCATGGTACCAAATGTGTTGAGTGCAAAGAAATATGGATGCTTGAGAATGTGCACAGATTCTAGAGACACCAACAAGATCACCATCAGGTATAGATTTTCGTTACCCAGAATGGATGATTTGATGGATTACTTGAGCGGAGAAAATTATTTTTCCAAGATAGAATTGAAGAGTGGCTATCATCAAATAATAGTGAGAGAGGGAGATGAATGGAAGACAACATTCAAGACAAATGAAGGATTGTATGAGTGTCTTGTTATGTCATTTGTCTTAACAAATGCCCCAAGCACATTCACGAGGTTGATGAATGAAGTACTCAATTTTTTCATTGGTAATTTTGTGATTGTATACTTAGATGACATTTTAGTTTTCAACAGTATTGAAGGAGAACATTTGAGGCACTTGCAGATGGTATTGAAGAGGTTACAACAAGAGATGATAAATTTGAAGAAATGATTTTTCGTGAAGACAAAACTCATATACTTGTGTTTTGTAATCTCTTCAAATGAGTTGAATATGGATCCAGAAAAGGTGAGGGAAATCAAATAATTTCCTTCTTCAAGAAGCATATTTGAGGTGAGAAACTTCCATGGATTAGCAGGTTTTTATCGGAAATTCATCAGGAATTTCAGTGGCATTTGTGCACCCATATTGGAAACCATAAATAAAAAGAACAGATCCTTTAATTGGACAACATAAGCTGAAAAATGTTTCAGAGTATTAAAGGAGAAAATAATAGAACAACCGATTATGGTTCTACTAGATTTCAAGAAAATATTTCAAGTAAGATGTGATGCAAGTGGAGTAGCTACTGGTGTAGTCTTGAGCCAATACAATAGGCATGTTTATTATTTCAGCGAGAAGCTGAATGACACCAAAATGAATTATTCCACATATGATAAATAATTTTATTCTACGATACAAGCTCTAAAAACGTGGAGGCACTACCTTGCTCCAAAGGAGTTTGTTTTGTATAATGATAATCAGGCTTTACAATTCATAACTATATAGGAGAGGTTGAACCAAATACATTCTAAATGGGTAGAATTCATGTAGAAATTTACTTTTGTTATTAATCACATTAGTGGTAAAGCTAACAAAATTGTTGATGCTTTGAGCAGGAGATGTCTGATTATGCAGGAATTCCATGTGGAGACCTTAGGGTTTGAACACCTTAAGGAAATGTATCGCGAATATATAGACTTTAAAGAGGATTATGAATAATGTGAGAACCCTTATCTAAGGGACATAATCTAGTGGATAGAGTATCTAATTCAAGATGGACTGTTTGTTAAATAGATCCAACACTGTATCTCGAAATGCTTGATGAGAGACAACCCATTGAAGGAAAAACATAGTTGAGGATTGGATGGACATTTCGACCATGATAAAAATTATGCATATATGATTTATTCATACCATTGGCTAGGCATGAGGTACGATGTGAAGAATTTTGTGGACAAATGTAGATTCTGCTAGTATGCTAAAGGGAATTAGCAGAATACTGGTTTGTACCAGCCATTGCCTATTCCATACAGGCCATGGGATGTAATAAGCATGGATTTTGTGTTGGGATTAACAATAACCCATAGGGGGAGTGATTCCATATTTGTTGTGGTTGAAATATTTTCAAATATGGCACAATTCATACCATGCAAGAAAACGAGCGATGCTACTCACATAGAAAATTTATTTTTCAAGGAGGTTTTGAGATTGCATGGATTTCCAAGGGGCATAGTCTCAGACAAAGATACCAAATTCATGGGGAACTTTTGGAGAACTTTGTGGAAAACGTTGGGGACAAACTTGTCCTTTATTTCAACATATCACCCTAAGATAAAAGGATAGATTGAGGTGGTAAATTAGAGATTGGGAAATCTATTGAGAAGTCTGGTCACTAAAAATCATAACCAGTGGGATCATATTCTTCCCCAGATAGAGTTTGGTTATAATTATTCACCAAAGAAAAGCACTGGAAAAATTCCATTTCAAATAGTGTATGGAATGCATATGTGAGGAATTTTAGAGTTGGGGGATTTGAAACATAATGAGTTCTGAAGTGCAGGAGAAAAAGACTTTGTTGCATGGATGCAGAAGCTCCATAGTCAGATAAAGGGACAGTTGTAGGATAACAGTCATAAATATAAAATCCAAATTGATAAGAAAAGGAGAGAGGCTCATTTCGAAGTTGGGGATCTAGTTTTAGAACACCTGATGAAGGAGAGGTTCCCAAGGGGAACATATAATAAATTGAAGATGAAGAAAATAGGACCATGTAAAATCCTCAAATTTTTTTTTTCCAATGCCTATGAGATTGAGTTGCCAGAGGATGTGGGTATATCACCCATATTTAATATTGTAGACTTGTACCCATATAGGATGGATGATCCAGGAGGATCATATGATCAAAAAGAGATTCAGTCAAAAAATTTGATGGCAACGACAGAAAATCCACAAATGGAGAAGATCATAGATCAAAGGATTGGTAAGAAGGCCATGAGAAATACTTATTTTGAGTACCTGGTGAAGTGGAAGGGCCACCAAACAGAGGATGCTATCTGGGTGGATAAATATGATATTCGAAAGCATGGAAAAACATTGCAGGAGCTCATGGATAGGAGTCCATGAATTTTTTTCCATAGGAGTATGATGTAGGAGGATCACCTTCAGCAATTGAAGAAGTTGAGTGGAGGATAACGTGTCATTTTGATGTTTTGGAAATATTGTATTAAACATCTTTTAATTTTTTGAGCAAGAGCCATCACCTAAGGCTGTCGAAGTTGTAATCACCTTAATTATCAGATAATATTGTACATATGTTGAGCGTTATCTTGGATCTGATTGTAATGGCTATTTATTTTCATAAGGCCTTAGTGGATATGTGTCTTAAATTCTGATAGGATAGCATTGAAGTAGTTGGTAGGAAGGATCGAGAAGCCCCTCTATGTATAAATATATGTATTTGATGCCCAAACGAGGATGTTGATTATTATCTGAGAGAGTTGTTGAATCTTATGGTGAATTGTAGAGAGTTTAATGAACTCATTTACATACTTGATTGAAGGAATACAAATAGAGATGTTTGATTCTGAATTTATGGTGTTATATATTATTGAATCCATTGAATGTATGTGATATTTCTTTCTAATTTATCTCTTTATGTGTCTTTTATACATAGATATGATTTTCATGGTTAAGTGTAGAAATATTTGATGTTCATGTAAGTTTCAATTGTTTCTCTTCTGAGATTCATGGTGCAAGGTATCCATAGTTCCTGTAAGGAGTGCATAGGCCGAGTTGAAATAGAATTAGAAGCTCAGAAGAGATAATATGAATTTACAATTCAAGTGCAAGGATTGCATCCATTTCTCATAGGAGGGCCAAGTTCAACGAAGACCCATGCAAGGTGTGCATCGGGAAAACACTTCTCTTAAGTGTTTCAGAGGAGATGAGTACCAGAAGTCTATAAATAGATATTTTTTCAAAAATCTATGAGTCCAAAAACTTCTCAGAAGTTAAAGGATGCAAGGAGTGTGCCATAGGCTCAGGATGACTCAGGGACTTAAATATCAGGAAGTATAGCGTTGGAATCCTTTATGAGGGGAGAGTTTATTGTTCCAAATATCGAGTGGATGAGATCTGTTCAGGAGATCCCAAGAGTTTTCATCACCATCTTATTGGGTGGAGTAGTGCGGGGTTTATCCTTGTGAAATCAACACGACTTCAGGACCGAGAGAAGTTACATATCAACCTCAAAGGAGATTTCACCGAAAAAACATAACCAATGGACAAGATGTATTCATGGTTAGTAAGAGATATAATAGCCATTAGATCCAAAGAAGCTACATGAGGGATAACCCTCGAAGTCCTTCGACATTCCGCAATTTTAGAGGATCAAAAGTGTGGAGAAGTCGAGACCCCTAAAGTCCTAAGGTGAAGAGATAATCACCCCGTCCATTTCAAAGGACACACGGCATCATATTTTTGAATTTTAGACAACCAGGAGTCCATAAGAACAACAAGTAGTAGATTTATATCTCTCTAAACTTGCAAAGTGTAGAGTTAATCTGGACTATCGCTTGGAGAGGGATATGTGGTGGAAGATCAAGAGTTTTGGAGGACCTGTACTTTAGAGGAAAGGAGTAGAAGATTGTTGGGATCCAAGACTTTCGAAGTGTCAAAGGTTGGGATTCATCCAAGCCATTGATCTCAAGGGGACACATGGAGGAAGGAGAAACCCTTCGGTGTTTCATCATTCAGGATGTGGGAGAGTTCGTATAGCACATCCATATGAAGTCTCGAAGTCTGAATTAAATCAAGATCATTCAGTTGTTAGAGAATGGGAGTCGTTGATCTAAGCCCTCCGTGAGTTTGTGAGTTTGGTGTTCCATAGGTTGGAAAGAATTGGACATCCAAGACTCCCAAATCCCGAAATCCTAGAGTAAATCACAACCGTTGGCTGACAAGGGGGGTTGCATATCATTGATATTTGTGTACATATATTCGTCAATTTGGTGCTTCGGTGGAACAAGGGAGTAAAAACTTAAAAACTCTCGAAGCCATAAACAATGGAGTTCATGTCAGTTGTTGATCTGATAAGGAATTAGATAAATCTGATCTCCTTCGAAGTTCGCCTCTCTGGGGGAGTTGTGTGTTGGAACAGGCAAACCCACCGAAGCCCGAGTCTCTGAAGTTGATCTCCATCGTTGGTTAATATCAAGGCCATGATCCATCAATCTATGTTAGTAGTTTGACACTTCGTCACTCCTCTTTTTGGCAGGATCGAGGTTCTATTTAGTCGGAGCTCCTGAAGTGTGATAGTCTCAAAGTCCCAAGACTTTCGAGGATTGGAAGTTTGGGCCACAGTTTTGGTCCTCAGTCTCCGAGGAGGCTTTGTTAGTTCTCGAGGACTCCCAAAGAAGTGAATTTTCATTTAGGTAGTACGTTTGAGGACCTGTGTATTGAAATTTTAGGTTCAGAAGGATCCCGTGATCTAATTTAAGCTCTCGAAGCCAACGATTCTTAGACTGAGAGGTTGCATGGGCCCCAACAAAAGGTGGGGTATGCATCAATAATTCCCTATGATTTGATATATGTTTTCAATACTATATCTCTGTCCATCCTCATTCATAGGATCATTGTATTTTTCACCTTCATTTGCATCTAATGGTGCAATCACACACAATATGTCCATCTCAAATGACATTTATCTCTTCTTCAAATTCAACATGACATTATTGTCGAATTCCTAATCAATAACAAGTAGGGTAGGGTAGTGGTGTGAGTCATCCATGATATCAATCACCTCAAAATATTCCTTATTATTCACCCATGTGATGTTCACTTTTACCTGTTCTAGTCAACCCATAGGATATATTCTATATTAGTTAGCTAGCTAAAGCTGAATGAGGGACCACACCATGCTTGGTATACCCATCAAATATCATGATGTTTTTGGCAATATGTTCACATCATATCACATATCCAACACGACTTTATCCATATCGTAGATTCTAAGTTCAAGCATCAACTTGAAATCTCTTCCTATGCAGTTATGTTTTCTAACCTATCACACATCCCTCTCTAGTAGCGAGGATGATATAGCTACAATTGTCCCTTCTTCCTCCATGTACTTTAATAACATGTGCGTCAACTTTCTCGTGCCATCAGGATCACTTAAGAACTTCAAACAATAGCACAAGAAGTTACTTACTTGATGTTTGAATTTTTCTTCACAACCCATGTCATGAAATGCTTCTTGTTGCATCTTGTGCTACAGCTCTTCGTGCATGAGCTCCTCTATTTCTCTCTATTTAGCCTATTTTATTTCTTCCTTCCTATGGGATTCTTTGAGAAAAATTAGGATGATTCACTTTATCTCCTCACACAGATGAGCTTCCTATATAAAAATATGTTGAACCATTGGTCATTTTCCCACAGGGTCTCTTCAAGTTTCTACTTGATCTCCTCAATTGAGATTCTAACTTAGGTTTCTAAAACTCATTAAGTAGATCTCTCTTAATTTCTATTAGGGACCTCGTCTATATCACTGGTGTAGTTTCCTTGCACTTCATGTATGATGTCAAGTATCTATCCCTGAAATTGGTCTCCAGGTATGCAGTATTCAATACCTCATTTGTGATCCTCTTCATAGAA
Organism: Picea mariana; assembly: GCA_032191745.1. Taxonomy (NCBI): domain Eukaryota; kingdom Viridiplantae; phylum Streptophyta; class Pinopsida; order Pinales; family Pinaceae; genus Picea; species Picea mariana. Next base: position 9,791 of record JASDQU010207405.1, read on the forward strand.
CATATAACTTCACACGTAAATCAATGTTTCTTTGCATCATCCCTACCCATCCCATGGAACATGGGTATCCTTAGTGTTGTACCTTGAGTGACCATATTTGATTTAGAACTCTTTTCTCCTCACTGACTACTCATTCTTAGAGATATAGGTATTGATAATATCCCTTTCATAGTGTTGTTGAATTCATCCTCTTCTTCACTCATATCCTCTCTTATCTCTTCTTCTACACATATCTTCATTTTGTCTATTTTTCTTTATTATTTATTACAAATGTGTAAGGGGGGTAGTTCAAATAGGGGTTTCCTCCATCTTCTCCCATCATTTCTCATGAGGGGACCCATAGGTTTTCTTACCTACATCCGCACATGACCATATAATTTTATAACTCCTCATCCCATCCTTGTGGGGGATCTTCACCATCCTCTCCTACTTCCATTCATCTACTCTACACCTCATCTTTCTTCGAGGTTGAAAAATCTCATAATATCCAAGGTGGTTGGACTCCCCTACTACCAATAGTTCTGGTATTTTCACTCGATACCCTACTCCTAACATTGTTCCTATTCACTAGCCTATCTTCATCTGTGATTCTATCTGGAACAATTCTCTCTCCCACAATTCCTCCTAGTGTAGATTCCTTCCTCTTCATTCTGGTCCAATCCCCTCATATCGAACCCATTGCTACCTTCTTTCCACTCCTCTATTATATTCTCCTCCTTAGCTCAACTCTTCTTTTGTATTTCTCAAATATTTATCTCTTATGATCATCTAGGTCCATTATTTTTCTCACCCCATCCTAACATATTATGGATCCTTTTAGCCGATATATATCCTCTCTCTCTTTTCCCCCTTCTTTTCATCCCTCCCACCAGCATTAGGGGAGTCTACTTAGAAATCCTATCTGGACCCATGCACATCAATCCTTTCTTTGCGAACATCATCTTGATCCACAGTGGGAGTTATTCTAGAATCCTTTTTTGAGGACCTTCTACAAACTTTCTTTTAGCCTCAGTGAAATAATAATTGTATTCTACAATGAACTCAATAATGTAGCCTTCCTTCACTTGGGTGAACCAAAAGTTGATTGCTCGAGTCCACTTATTATTCAATTCATTCATCCTCTCAATGATAGTTTGGTTTCATACCAACGGTTTTTTAGGTATCAAATAAGTGTTAGTATAAGTGTTCCTCTTCAACCATCCATACAACAAGCAGGGAAATTCGACAAAGAAAATCGCATGAAAATCAATGTAGATATACCTCTCCTTCCAACATTCCACATTTGGTTATCAAACCATGAGTTTCTCATTGAAAAAATTCATCTTCCTTTGTAGTTAACCAGTCTTTTATTTCCTCCAAAGATGGATTCCACCTCATTCTCTCATTTCATAATTCAATACAAAACCTTATGGTACCAAGAATGGAGCCATTTGTTGGATTTCTTACACACATCCTTCTTAACACCAAGGGCTTTATGACAAGGGATTTGTCCAAAGTTGACCAACAAAAATCCAAGGCATCGACATATCAATCCTTGGAATATGACCAAAGAATCTCTCACCCGAGACACCATGAGAATCACAGAGAGCGTCTGGTCTAATGCCAAAGATGAAGGCATAAAGTATACTAGGAAGCCACTTGGGCTAACATTCACACATTCCATCATAATTCATTAGCATATTTAAAAAATGCAACATTAACATAGTCATCCATTGAAATCATAATCAACACAGTCAATGACAAAGATAATAATAGATTTATATTATTTCCATTCAAATAGTGGCATGCATTAATCAAGAGAATCATAATCAGTTAGGAATAACGTTGTGCACTCTCATACATTCTACCAATGATTTATTACAATGTGCCATGGGCTCTTTATCATACTTTTCACATGATACTAGACAGACTCAATTAAATACTCTTTCCAAAACCATTCCAACCCCATATAAACTTGTTAAATAAACTCAGAACACAACTCATGCAAAAACAAGATAGACTGATTTCTCCTTTTCTATAGATCCCAAACTCACCGAACTCCCTTTTGTGTCTCCGTTGATCCTTTTTCTTCTCTTATTTTCTCTGGTGCTATGTCACTTTCTCCTATGCTCCACTCGCTCTCCTAAATACTAGTTCCACACATCTCTACCACCCACATGTATCCCACATGTCCTCTTTGAAGTCATGGAAGTCCTAATGAACTTGCCATCTTATCCATTAACCACCCCAAAATCTTGTGTGCTTTCTGAGTTAATAATTTAGGAAGATTCAGAAATATCTTATTCTTTATTTGGCATGCATTCAATATCTCCCTAATTTTTAGTGTGCACTGTAGAAATCTTATTGGAATGTGTGCCTTATTTCATTTGTCACACAATTTTTAATGTGCACACAAAATTGGAGTGCATACATGATTGTTCTTGTGTGTGTGCGCAAACTTACACCAAAACCTTGGGTGCCAACATCGTATATTTTATATTTCTCATTACATAGGGAGATGACTAACATTATCCTCATTCTATTGAGCTCAAGCATGCAATTCAGTTTCTTGTTTGGAAATATGGGTCTCAAACCTTAAATGGAAACAATCTCTTTTGTGTTATGTTCAAAATTAATCCTAATAAATGAAAAAATATAATACAATATTAGAGTATAAGAAAGAAGTGACTTATTTATATATAAAGGATAGTAATAATTCCACTAGTTGAGATTGAACCTTCATATCAATCTCTTATATCTCTCCTAATGAGAGTGCCTTTGAATCTAAAAGATAATAAAATATGAATTAGTTATTGGGTAGATAACTTACACACACACACACACACACAAACACACACACAGAGATATATATATAAAGAGAGAGAGAGAGAGAGAGAGAGAGAGAGAGAGTTTTTCTTAAAATTTTGATGAGATCATAGATCTAAGGGACAAAGAGATGCAACATGAAGTGGCTGACCTTTCTAGTTCTAAAAATAGAAATCCATATACATAAATCATTTCCTCGGTGAATGTATGAACATGCATTAGATTGAAGAAAGGATTCAAAGTAGTATAACACTAAGCCCTTGAACCAAAGATTATATTAGTATAATGGCATTTCCCTATGTTGTGATGTTAGTGCACTTAGTTGCTTATTTTTGGGATGCTTTTATAATTTGTGTTCTTCGAAGAGTTTCTTCATGTCTAAGTACTAGGAGTAGAAATTAAAATGGGTACTAAAAATGCCATGATAAAAATCAATGTATACAATTTTTAGTAAAAATATGAGGTTTTTAAAATTAGATAGATGTATTGGGATGGGGGTTCAAGAAAATAATTTTAGCAGGTATTTTTCAATATGTAATGAAATTAGGGTTATTCCTTAATGTTCTATGGAAAAATGTGTTATGTCATAGGTTCACTAAATGAATCCCTCATTCATTTGTGAATTTCAAGGCCATAAACAAATCAACCCAATTGTTGAAGGGGTAGGGAAGCCTTATTTAGGAGTGCCATAAATGAAATGGAATGATTGGTAGGTTAAATCGATCGAAGGAGGAGTCTAGTATCATAGAGACGTCAAAGGTAAATAATAAGAAAATGGGAGATGTAGTGGGAAATAAGTAAACAAATGTAGAAGGTAGAGATTATTCAGTGCCAAGGTGTGTCACTACATTTGAGCTTGTTGCCATCAAGTTGGTGGAAAAAATGCTCCCAAGTATATGGCTATAAAGGATGTATAGGCACTAATAATAACTTGAGGTGTCACAAATAGTGGACATAGAATAAAAATTGATAGAGAAGTAAGTGCACAAGTAAAGTGACAGGAGTAAAACTACTAGAGTTAAGGTAAAATTGTCAAGAAGTGAACTGTTGGTTACATTTTTGAGTGTAGATTTATAGCTAAGTTATGTGTGGATCTTGATTTGAAAGGAAAAATTAATGGGAGCAAAATATATCTAGAAAAAGTGAAAGAAAACATGATAGCATAAGTGTTGAAATTGAAGAGAGGACACATTGTTGTTAAGTGGACTATGCTACAACATAGTCACATATAATGTTCTAGTTCCATAATATTGTGTAGTATCTAGAGAGATAATAAATAATAGAGGGAACATGGGTTTTAGCTGGAGGGCAAAAGGGAGTATTAAGTATTTAACTAAATAGACACATTTAAGGACATATCAACTGGACACCTCAATTCCCACAATCCATTTGGAGCTTCATCTCCTACAGTTAGAGTTTTGTATATTTAAGGTTTTTTCGTCTTGGGGTTTAGTAATTTATGTTAAAAGGCTATTTAATCCTCCTATAATGTCTACTTTTTAATGAGCATAATTGACATCTCTCTATTTAGCGATAAACTACCACCATTATAGCTAGTTTGTATTGCTTTTCATTTTACAAACTTTTCTTATTTCATTCATTAATAGAATTTGGGTTTCAATGTATTGATTTTATCTCTACAATATTTCTCTATGTGTGTGTCCATTCATATTCTTTCCTTTCATTTTTTTCTCTATACAATCCATATCATGAGGTGAGTACAAAAACTTGGTCCTTTCCTACTTATTAAACAACAATGTACAATCACATTTAATATTTTCCCCTTTAAATACATCATTAGTTGTGATGTATATCTACATGATTTTTCTTATTTGATCCTTAGTCTCCCACACCAAAAAAACTTTTTTTTTTAAGTTAAAACTAGTGTATTTATATTTTTGAATATAAATAGCATAAGTATAGACAATCTAGTGAGGGTCTGTCAAAACGTAAAATAGAGCCCTCACCATAAAATATATATGTTCAGACACTTCTATATAGTTTTTCCAAACATCAATAACTGACTGATAGTCCATTGAGATTCTACCAAAACGAAAACCAAATCCCTCACTAGTCATAGCTATATGTTCAAACCAAATAGTTTTACCAATCATTGAGAAAACAAATTGACTAGGGTCAAGTTTGTCTCAAAACACGACCTATATATAGTTCTACAATGTAAAAACATGGCTAATTCAATCTAGACCCACCCTAGAACTATAATGCCAAGGAAAAAATAGACTGGAGAAGTACCTATAGATTCAATATCCATATTTTTATGGATCCTTGAGATGGCCCTCCTCCTTTTTTACTTCACCAATAACCTTAATTGGATTCTCTTCATTCTCGGCCTAAATGGGGAACTCAAGTGAACCTGGAGGAATTTGGTTTCAAGAGGTACTTGGAGAGTTATCGTGGTTCTGAACCTCTTTCCTAACCCATAATTTAATTCCAAATTGAGAGCAACAAAGAGATCATATTTTCCTTCCAACATTTTAGTTTCCTTGAGGGTTTTGTCTTCATCTATTTTGAATTTATAACTAGCTTGTGCAACCATATCATTCATGATCTAGTATGTTTCATCCATATTGAAGTACTTCAATTCCATGTCTCTTGAAAACTTCGGATCCTTGATCCAAACTTCGAATTCTCTAACAATGTATGCATCACAAGTGGTGTGACAATGATGTTGGACCACTTCCTTTGTTTCTGTAGCTTCCTACTTCTCCTTTTCAGAGTAAAGGTTCTTAAACCTCATCCCTTCCATCCATTTTTCCCTTACCAGATTATAATGATTGATTAGGCCGTGGGAGGAGGAGGCCTTATTTTGTTTCCCTTTCTGACTAGTCTCCCTTAAACCTTTTTTTCCCATCCTATGTCTCTTTCTCAGAATGATAGAGACTAACACAAGATTCCATTTCTTGTTGTTCACCATTCTCTTTAGTAGCCACTATAAACCTGACCTTTCGTTCTTTTTCCCTCGTCTCTGAGAAGGAAACAAAAAGTAATGTTAAGCCTCCCAGTGACAACTACCCCCTATGCCGCCACCTTTTAACCTTGGTGGGAGAAGACACCATGGTAAGGCTTTATCATGCTTCCACCTCCATAAACAATCCCAAATTCATTGAATTTATGACTCCCTCTTCCAGTTGATATGGTCCACTACACTCAAGTTTTCCAATGGTGAGCCAATACAATGGTCATCCCGCTTGAAATAAATATACATATCAACTCCTTTGGGGTAGGGTATTTTTATCAATTCTTTCATAGGATTCACCCAATATTTTTTTTTCCTCGAAGTAATTACACCCTATTTCCCATAACTAACCTTCATTCCATAGTTATTTTTCCCACCATCGTTATATACTCACCACATGTTTTGCTGATTGTTACTCTCGCTCACCTGATGTCCAGGCTTCCCCTCAAGAGTTTATGAAACCAAATGTCCCATCCAAGACCGAGTTGGATCGTTCATACCATCAATTCTCTAAGTTGGTGTTGTTGACATGAATGTCTATAGTCCTGTCATAATGGTTCCTTCCTATCGACGTATTAACCCCACAATGGTCCAGGCCACTTACCCTCTCTTCCAATGCTCTAGGTGTTTCAATTGCCTTTCCATGCATCTAGGTGGTTTTCCTGGCCCCAACTTATGGAACCCCCAAGTTTCCACGTCATTAGATCAGTTAGTTGTTGGATCCCTAGATTGGCCAAGTAATCTTCCACTAAATTTGCACTCCTTCGCAGCTAGTTTGGCATAATCATCGGGGATATCTTAATTAATTTGGAAACCTAATCCAAACCATGAGGAAGTATCCAATTTGATGAGATAATTTTTGGGTTAGATCCATTCATCAATAGTTTAAGAGTCGATATTATTAGGAGAGAGTCACCTTCCTCTATTAGGATTTGTATCCCCTCATTTTGGCCATGTCAATCCCTTTAAGTGGGCCTTCTATTTATTCTCCATTATTGGTGTTGTATCCTAATTTCCTTTCAAGCATGGCCAAGATCCTACCCTCATATTCTCATAGTATCCCTCCAACCCCCAATTTCCATGGATTATCTTTTGACACTTCTTTAAAGTTCAATTTAATGACCCCTTCCTCCGACAACTTCCTATCTTAGTGGGAGTGTTTCATGATGTTAATGCTGGATTTGTTCACTTGTAGATACACTAGTTTCAGTCTCCATTTCCGAAAGATGATTTCCTCCTCAGCTGATAAGGTACCAAAATCTATGGATTCTTGCACATTTTCTTGGATTCGACCCCAAATTAGTTGATTTAAAGAAGAATTTTGTTTCAATATTAGTTTATTTCATTCCTTAAGTAAATTTCACATAATAATTCCTAGGAAAATCTCCCATGATTTATTTAGTGGGGATTTTTTGAAGGGATCAACCATCCAATCTATTTTCATTTTTGTTGTGCCCTTTCTAATTACCCTAGAACAAAGAAACAACATTTCCTTGTTATCCCAAATGATTCTCACTTCTCGACAGGTACACATAAGGTGATTTATATTTTCTTAATCCTGCCTATATAAAATGCATATGGAGGGACCTTAATACCCTCTATTTCTAATATTATCCCAGGTTAGTACTTTTGATGTTAGTACCAACCTAAAGAATGTTGAGATTTTATACCAAATCCTAGGTTTCCATATGCATTGTCATTCCTTTCTCCTTTCTGTGTCTTTCAATTTCATTTCCTTGAGGTAAGAATATCTGAATTTAAGGGTGCATTCTCCTTTGATTCCACATCTTATGATATACATCCCCTTTTTGACTCAAATTTGTCACAGGATCAACGCCTCTTAAATGCTCTACTTGAAATCAATGCTCAAATGAAGTGACCAATCTTCCAAGTCTCTCTAGGATATTTTATATCCCATATCTAAATTTCTCATACCCTTCCAATATTGCTAGACCTAGGTCCAACCTCTTTAATTAAGGGAATATATTACCCGATCCAACTCCTCTTTTCCGACCAATGTGGGAAATTTTTCCTAGGAATCGTCCCAAAAAAGGGACGACCTTCCATCGTGGACCTCCAAGAAGTTGTCTTTTTCACTAACTCATTGTTCTCCCAAGAATTATTCCATATGAGGGATGTTGTGAGAGAACCATCCATCTAGAATAGGTATTGCAATTCCACATTGGGAGCATAATTTTTCTTCCATAATTTGTCCCATAAAGTGTTTGATTAATTAACCCAACGCCACCAAAGTTTGACTACTAAATATTGTCTTGCATACAAAGGGTCTCTAATTCCCATCCCGCAATGGGACTTGGGCCTTCACATCTTTTCCCAAGCTATTGGGCCCCACTTTTTTTCTTTTGTATCCCCTCCCAAGATGAAGGTACTTTGAAGGTTTCTAAATTTTTTAAGGATTCATATAGGAGAAGCTAGCACTGAGAAAAGAAGAAGGAGCATGAAACTCAAGACAAACTTAATTAGAAGGATTCTCCATGGGAGGGTGAGGAAGGAATGCATCCAATTATTTATCTTGGATTCTAGTTTCCCTAATATCTGTTGCAAATATGTGTTCTTGATGGCTCTATATATTAATAGGCCTCCTAGGTATTTAGAAGGGAGGATGGATTTTTGGAAACTAAGGATATTAACAATGTTTCTTTCGATAGTTACACCTGTATTAAACAAAAAAAATTGATATTTGGTGATGTTTATGACCATACCCAAGGATTATTTGTAAAAATACAATGTTCTCTTGATAGATTTGTCTTCCCTCACTATGGAATATCCCATGAAAATATTTCCATCCACAAACTAGAGATGAGAGACCAGGTCCACCTCATCTTGGATATTGATCCCTTGCATTTTCTTTTCTTTCGCATCATTTTGGATTAGTCTCCCTATACATTTCACTAGGATAATGAAGACGTATGGGGACAAAGGATACCCCTTTATGATACCTCTTGTCAAACTGAAATTGTTTTAGGGAGATGCATTTACTAATATTGAAGAAGGAAGAAAATATTATCTCATTAATCCATTGGATCCATTCCTTAGGAAATCAAAATGTCTCAAGCATTTTTTCGAGGAATCTCCAATTGATATGATTATATGTCTTTGACACATCCAATTTGATTAGAATACATGCCTTTTTGGACTTTTTCATGGAGTGTACACTTTCATGGGAAACTATTATCCCATAAAGAATTTTCGTTCCTTCTACAAACCTTCCCTGCTCCATGGATATAATTTTTTTAAGAAGGATTTTAATTCTGTTAGTAGTTATTTTAGAAATTATCTTGTATATTACAATCCATAAGGTTATTGGTATAAATTTATTTGTTTTGTTTGCGTCTTTATCCTTTGGAATTAAATCTAGGAAAGTAGCATTGAAGGCTTGGAGAATGGACTTAGAGGACTTTTATTCTTCCACCAATTCCCAAATGTCTTTCCCAATAATTTTCCAACATTTTTGGAAGAAATCAATAGTGAACCTATCTGAATCTCTTTATTTTCTTGTCTTCATTTACATCACCATCCTCCCCACTTCCTCCATTGATATTGGGCTCATCAGAAACCTATTTTGTTCTAGGGTAACTAAATTTGGAATGCATCCTATAATATTTTGGATGGTTTCTTCTCTATCCCCTACATGTACCATTGGCCATAGTTGGAAATGGTTTGATAGTTCCATTTCTATATCTTCAAAATACTCTATTCTTTCTCCCAATGGTCTGGTGAGGGATGTGATTGTGTTTTGGTTTCTTCTTTGTGGCAGGGAGTTGTGAAAAAAATTTGTATTCCTTTCTCCTTCTTTCAATGAATTAGCTTTGTTTTTTTTATGCCAAAGGATCTCTTATTATTTATCCATTTTATCTAGCTCCAACATGAGTTGCTCCTCCCTATTTATGGCTTCCTTTGTTTGGTCTCCTAGTAGAGCTTCAAGTTGGACTATGACCATTTCTATTTCCAGACATTTTGTTTCCTCAAAAATGTTTTCAAACACTTCCTTCTTCCACTTATTGATCCATATCTTGATGTGTTTCAATTTATGTTGAAATTGATACATTATAGTGGCATACAAGTTTGGGTTTTCAAACCACAAGGTTTCAATATTCTGCATAAATTCCTAATCATAAATGCGACATGTCAACTCCATGTTGAGCACTAAAGGAATTCCACATCTCCCTCATAATCGACCCACCACTCAAATGTTTTAACTATACAAATTTTTCTACTTTCAATTATTGTATATATAACATGAGTGGGCCTAATGGTTAAGAACATATGTTTTCTTCCTAGGAAGTTGCATGCTCAAATCCATAGGGGTTAAGACATGTATACCTCTTAATTAAATTTCAATTGTTATCAGAAAAAATTACACATGTCCCTCATATTGGAGTTTGAAAAATAAATATTGAGTCCATCCTAATTCAGACAAAATATAATTTTATCAACTTATTCATGTGTTAGTATAAATTTCATTAGATTCACTAATAACTTTCCATTAAACAATATTGTAAATAATTAGTTAAAATATGGAAATTATTCTTATGGGTGTTGGAAAACACTAGAATACTAAGAAAACTATTATAAATAAGTAAAATTATAGTTTCAATAACTCATTCTTCATTTTCATAAATGTTTTTGAACCATTAATAATTCATAATCAGTCACAATTCATAATCAATTACAAGTAATTTAAATATTGTTTAACACATTTTCTACTTTAATAAAAAGATAGATAATAAAATTATACACTCAAATATCCAATATAATGTAAGAAGTAGTTTTAAAAATAATCACTATCCAAAACAAATATTTGATATGCAAAAATGTTGAATAACACAAAATCGCAATTGCCATTATATCCATACTGTTGACAATAACAATATATAACAAATTATCTTTACAATAAACACTTATAGATAATGTTAAACAATTAACTACACCATTGTCATCTCTACTCACTATGGCATGGTGAAATTTGATAATGGAAAAAATCATATAATATTTATTAGAACTTTTTCCTTTTAGACATTGCTTTGTTTTAAGAATTAAAAGTTATTATTTTGAAACTTTTCAATTATTTTACCAATTGTTTTTTTTTTCCATTAAAGTATGTTTTTATCCCTAAAAATGATTTTGATGGAATGATGTTAAAAAATATTCTCTTTATTTTATATGTTTCCCTATCCTTTTATAACTCATGAACTTGTATATTTACTTTACTTTTTAACTTATCCTCTTGTAAATTTACTTTTTAACTTATCCTCTTTGTACATTTACTTTACCTTTTGTAATATATTTTTATAATTTATTATCTCATTCTTTTACCTTGAATATGCTTTTATAATTTTTTATCTCATTCTTTTACCTTTTGGAATATACTTTATAATTTTTTATCTCATTCTTTTATGTATCATTGATAATGACATCTTATATCTACCAAAAAAATTATTTTAAAAAATTGGTTTATTTCTAAACTTCATTTTTTAAAAGTATTCTTCCATAAAAATATGATCTTCTTCGGAGATCTTCATGGAATGATATATTATTAGTTTGATTTTTTTTTATCTTCATTCATGAATCTGAACTTCTAATAGTATCTTCCTTACGTGAAATAATTCCATCTACTACATTTTCTTTTTCTTTCGGATTTTTTATCGTGGGATTTGTAGTTGCGTAAAGTCCAATAGAAGATTACCAAATTTTGTGTAATTACAAGATATCTTACCATTATTACTTTAGTAAGAAATTCTCATTTTTTTGTGATGAAAGTGATTCACTATAGGGGATGCTTCTTCGCTGACATCAAGGGATAAAAGTAGAAAGTTTGTTAGCCAAGCCTACCACCCACTTTCTTGATCACCTATGTTAAGGTCTAGGTCAAAGGAAAAATAGGTATGAAGCCCGTATGAGTACTTTTCTGGAACAAGAACACTTATGGAATATATATGATTGATTTCCAAGTATAAAAATGCAATCAAAACCTCATAAGACACTAGACAATGATAATTTGCTATAGCTCGTACAAATTTGCAGTAGTACAAAAATTTACAATAGAAAGTATAAATTTGTAACAACAATAAATATGCCTAAGAAATGCAATAATTGACAATAGAAACTTAGCATAAACCCAGTATATTAATATCCAATCGTTATATGCAATTTCCAGGTAAGTTAGGCTATTGAAGATACTTCACACACACCTAGGGTTTATTTTTCCTAAGTTTTTCCCTATGTTTATTACTCATTATTCAATATCCTATAGTTTAGGGAAAATGTTCATTTTCCTACAATCTAGGAGAATATTCTCTTCAGTTCACACTTTAGTTTGATTAGTTGAGTGGAGTCTTAATGCCACATTGGTTTCATCACCATGAAACATTTGGATCATCACCAGACTAGTGCATTACTCATGATTCTCTTATCTCCTCTTTACTTCACTCTGTTTCAATCATATAGCTAAAGTCTAAGAGACTAGTTAACTCATACTAGGTGGCATTTAACTCCCGTAAATGTCGGTGTGTGTCCAGATCACTCTAGACCACCACTATAGCACATTGGATTCTCCTCTAGTGTGCATTAGTTGAGTTATACAAAGTATATCATTTGTAAATTATCATCCATTCATTTGGTTAATGAAAAATATTTGATTCTCACTCTTTCGTTTCCATATTTTCTCGTTTCTCTGCAAACTATGTATGTAATTTTTCTAGCTAGATATTATCTATGCACTTTCATTGTAACACCCTGTTTCCACCAGTCTGTAAAAATAACTATATTGGCCAAGAACTATGGTAAAATCAAAGATGTGAATGCTTGATTTGATAGACCTTTGTATAAAAGGTCGATGAATGTAAATTATATCATGAATATATGTCGCATGATTGTTGGGAGGGGGATGTGCTGAAAGAGACCATGATGGTTGATGAGAGGTGGTGGAAGGGGCCGAGAATGGCTGCGTTAACTTCCACCGAACCGAAATCGTACTGGTTTGTATGTGCTCGGAAAACCAAAGCTCACTCTCTGACCCCAGAATGAATTACCCGCCAGGATTGTAGGTGGGGAGGATCCTCAAGAGTAAATGAGGGGATGGGAGCAAACCGCCCATCCATAGAAGCTCTCAGACCTAACCATAGATAGGGAAATTCGTGCCACACACAATCTTGCAGGGAAAAAGGTAAGAGAGGAAGTTTGGTAAGGGGGGAAGGGAGAGTGGGCGCGATAGGAATCGCGAAAGGAGAACCAGAGGAACTACAAAAGTACAGAGAGTCATGAACAAAGGAGAAGGGGAGTAACCTTCATCCTTGAATTCCATTGAGCTAGAAGCAGGAGACTGAGTCTCAAAGCATCATGGTCTATCTCGGGGGTGGCTAGTGGTAAATCCAGTTGGAATCACTGAGCCTACAGTTCGGTGGAAACGAGCACCCCTCTCAGCATTCGCATCATGTCCGGAATTTTTGATAAGTGTTATGTCTTGCATTTGGAATTGAATGTCATGATCGCATGCTCATTTTTATACGCTCGTAAATAGTTTCTGTATCGAAGTGTTTTCCTTGTGCTTTGATTGGAAATAATAGATGCATGGTTATATTGATATAACTACAAATCGGTTAATGTATAGAATGTATAAGTTCAGGATACGAGTATGTTCCCCTGAGGATTGACCCATCTAACTTGACTCGTGCTATGCCTTGGTTTATCCTCCTGAAGGCACCCTTTTTGGAGAAAGTTCCCTCACATTCCAGAGTCAGAGTGAGCCCCTTGAAAAGACTACCATTGTAGTAAATCCATGAGTTTACCTTGCCCCTGTCGTGAAGAAAATGGGATTCGAAGTTTCGGCTCCCGGGAAACCTAGGTGCGAGACCCCTCGTCTTCGCACATCGCGAAGTCCCGACATGTGAAACCTCGAAAAGAGGTTAGTGTAAATGGGCTTCAGAGTTTTGGCTCCTAAGAAACCTAGGTGCGAGACCCCTCGTCTTCGCACATCGTGAAGTCTCGACATGCGAAACCCCGAAAAGAGCTTAGTGTCAATGGGGTTCGGAGTTTCGGCTCCTGGGAAACCCAAGTGTGAGACCCTTCATCTTCGCACATCATGAAGTCCCGACATGCGAAACCCCGAAAAGAGATTAGTGTAAATGGGCTTCGGAGTTTCGTCTCTGTTATTGGATAAATCCGTAAGTGTGGACACAAACCAATCTCCCTAGATCCACCTGGATCTAGAAAAAAACAAGACAGAATAATACTCTTTCCCTAGATTTTGACTATTGAATGAACTAGGAGGCAAGAATCATGAACATACCGTATGATCGCTTCGTTGGGTCTTTGTTGTTCCAGTTTCGCTCCAATGCTCTTGCGCAGTCCAGACCAGGACAACTCAAACCAATCGAAGTGAAAACAACTTAATATATTCAACAGTTAATCTATCTATATGATCAAGGAGTTATACAATAAAGAAGACATATCTTTATGGGAAAATGACATATTACTGTATTATATTGATTGAAAGCAAAGATTACAACCTGAGCCTTGATGTTGAAAACCTCCTTTCGATGACCCTTGGATCTGACACACACACTTGCTCACTTGCATGAAGAAGATCAACCACCTTTGATGAACTTGTTGGAGTTCTCTCGCTGCTGTAGCATCAGTCCTTCGCACAATCTTTCACTAATTCTCCAATATCTTCTTAACCTTGTTTGCTTCTAACCTTTTCCATGAGAATTCCCTCAATATATAGGAGAGAATGAATTAGTTACTTGGATAAGAAAGATCCCAAAATATCAGGAAATCCAGTACTTAGATAACCCTTCGAATGCCATCTCATCCTTCTAGAATATTCCCTTCTAGAAGCTTCGAGAATTCATCCTTTTTCCCTTCTTTAGAAAGTGTTCGCACCCTAGCAGTTAGACATAGTGTGAACTTCTCGCACCCTGGCTTAAGGCAGCCTGCGAGAATCATGCATTCTTGCAGGCAAATGTATTGGTAGCCTGCGAACCTTCCTCAAAAATGTACTTTCTGGAAAGAGAAGAAGGTAACTTTTCTCTGGAGAAAGTTCTAATGAAGAGCCTGAGTACACCATCATCAATACATCATCACGACGACCAAAATCATGGGTAACAGGCTCCCAGGAAACCTAGGTGAGAGACCCCTCATCTTCGCACATCGTGAAAACCCAGTATGTGAAATCCCGAAGCAGTGTAGTGTGAATTGATTTCGGCATTTCAGCACCCAGGAAACCCAAGGGTATGAACCCCTCATATTCACAAGTTGTGAAATCCCGGTACGCGAAGACCCAGTATGTGAAACTCCGAGTCGGCTTAGTGTGAATAGGATTCTGGGTTTCGGGGTTTGAAGAGTCAAAGAACTCGACCCTCTTGCATTTCAAACTCCCGGTTTCTGAAGTCCTGATATGGCCAGGACCATCGGACTAGGGTAGAGATTTGCAACCGTCGATCTCAGTGAAGGTACGATTTCGGGTTTCAGGGTTTGAAGATTCGAAAGACTCGACTCTCAGGCATCACTGAGTTGCGAAATGTGAAAGGCACCCTTTGTCTTAGCCCAGGTTCATAACTGATGATCACCTGGAGGTGAAGTCGGTGCTTGGTGTTTGAGTTGTACACGATGAATTTTCAATGAAAGAACTAGTGGATTGGTTTAGCGAAGGTCCCGATTGGAATACCTAGCCTACGCTAGGACCTAGTCAGAATTCGGGGACTCTATCCCTTAATAAAGAAAGAGAAAGAAAAGGGTGAAAAATCTATTATGCCGTAGTGGGTGTGTGACAAATTGGTATTAGAGCATGGTCACAACACTTGGACTACTTGGGATCATGAACGGGTTGCGCAAAGACTCCATTCGAAGTATTCTTAAAAGGAGTAACCCTCTATCTTAACCCCCTTAATCATAAGTCGAAGTTAAGAATGAAAACTCCTATTGTGTGTATGCATGTGAAAAATATGAACTATGTGCCGATTATGAATGAATATAAATATTGATTAACAACAAGCGTTTTTCCTTTTGCACACAAGCGAACGATCAACCGCGGGAAACTGCAGATGCATAGAACGGTGACTCACCATGAAGTGGGAGATGAATCCCACAATAGAGACGAAGAGTCTGATGAAAGGAGGGGGGTAGGGACCCCTCTAGATCTAGCTGAGATTGTGAGGAGCCTCATGGTCGAACTACAGAGTTGCAAGGCCGACAATGAGAGGATGATAAAAGAGAAAGAGAATCAAATGGAAATTAATGCAGTCTTACTGCAGCGTTTATCTGACATACAAAGATAATTACAACATGAACCTGACACCAGTCCAGTGGACCAATGACAGAAAAAGAAAAGTCGAAGTCCACCTGAGATACATAAACATGGTCTTTTAAGTGGTCACACTGGGAAGAGCACCTCAAGGAAGATCCACCACAAAGACAAGGGAAAAGCATCGGACGATTCATTTGGAAAGGAAGCTGGCGACTCGGAGGGATCTTCTAGCAATAGAACTAGTTTTTATTCCCAAAGAAAATGGAAGAAACGAAATCATTCCAAGACTCATAATCTCAAGGAATTCAGGAAGGTCAAACCACCCTCTTTCGATGGTGAAATAAAGAAGGGAGAGGAAGTGGAGGCCTGGTTGCTTGGACTAAAGAAATATTTCAGAGTCCACGACTTCTCAGAAAATTTGAAGGCCCGAGCAGCCACCTTCAACTTGAATGGAAAAGATTCCATTTGGTGGGAAGACCTTAAGAATGTAAAAGGGATTCGCGAAGAGTGCCTGTCTTGGCAACGGTTTGAGAAATACTTCAGGAAGAAGTATCTATCGGAAAAGTATTTCGAAAAAAAGACTAAAGAATTCTATGAACTCAAGCTGGGGCAACTCACCATAGAGGAATATGTCAATAGATTCCTCAAGTTGCTGAGGTACGTACCCTATATAAAAGCAGAAAAGGAAAATGTGTAACGATTCATCAACGTACTAACTAAGGACTATCAGAACAAGATTGAGTTTAATGAGCCAAAGACCCTAGAAGACACTATCTAAAAGGAAAGATATTTTTATGAACAACTTGGGCATCGGACAAAACCTCATGAAGGCTGGAAGTAGAAGAATAGTTTGAGATTCCAGAAAAAGGGGTTTAAATCTCCAAGATTTAAATATTACAAAAAGGACTCAAGGATGAGCTTCCCCACCCGGAGTGTACACAAGCAGAATTTCCCCTCCCAGAGTGGAAATAAACCTTTTGGATCTAACCCAGGAAGGATTGATAGCCCAAAGAAAGAACCCTTGAAATGTTGGGGTTGTGGAGAAGAGCATCTACTGAGGGATTTCCTGCACTGACAACAGAACATTCGGAGAATTTACAATGTTCAAGAAGCTACCACCATCAATGACTTGGCCAGGAGTATGCCACAAATTTTTGCAGCCATGGATAACAAAGAAGTTGACCACCAAGCTTCAGTGGTGGAGATGGAAGGTATGATCACCAACCATCTAGTGTCTATTCTAATTGACCCTGGTTCGAATTTGAGTTATATAGCCCCTAAGGCTATTGATAAGTGTAACTTACAGCCACATAAACACACCAAGCCATGGTTGGTACAACTATCCACCGACACCAAAAGAAAGGTAATGGAGGTTATACCATCTTGTTGATTCACTATGGGTGAATTACCCACCCAAGCAACCCTTAACATATTACCCCTAGGATCGTATGATTTGTTGATTGGTATGGACTGGCTAGCCACATATAAAGCCAAACTAGACTATTACCATAAAACCTTAGAATTTGTAAGTGAAAAAGGGAGAAGAATAACCCTTCAAGAGATCCAAAAACTTGTCTCAATGAGGCAAATATCATCCCTTCAAATGAGAAAGTATTGCAGGAAGGGATGTCCACTATATGAGATACAGGTGTTGGAATTAGTTAAAGGTGACAACCAAGCCTCGAAGACCACCCCACACTAAGAGAATATAGAGATGTATTTCCGGAAGA
The DNA here is from genome assembly GCA_032191745.1 of Picea mariana. Taxonomy (NCBI): domain Eukaryota; kingdom Viridiplantae; phylum Streptophyta; class Pinopsida; order Pinales; family Pinaceae; genus Picea; species Picea mariana. Next base: position 27,570 of record JASDQU010207405.1, read on the forward strand.
GGTATCGGTTCTACCTCCGAGAAGGGATATTGACTTCTCGATAGAACTTGTACCAGGAGTGGTGCCAGTGTCTAGGACACCCTACAGGATGAACACACCCGAAATAGTTGAGCTTAAATTACAATTAAGAGAAATGATGGACAAAGGCTATCCGACCCAGCGTATCACCATGGGGAGCACCAGTCCTGTTTGTGAAAAAGAAAAATGGTACCCTTCAACTGTGCGTAGATTATAGACAACTCAATAAGGTAACCATAAAGAACAAGTACCCCTTACCTAGGATCAATGACCTGTTTGATCAATTGGGAGGTGCTTCCATCTTCTCAAAGATTGACTTGAGATTTGGATACCATCAAGTTTGAATCAAGGGTGAAGACATCCACAAAAGTGCCTTCNAAATTTGTACTGGTTTTTATTGACGATATATTAATTTACTCCAAGAATAGAGAGGAACATGAGGAACACCTTAGGCTTGTACTTCAAGTGCTAAGAGAACATCAGTTCTATTCCAAATTTAGCAGGTGTGACTTTTTCCAGAAGCAAATACATGACTTGGGCCATGTCCTATCTGAAAGAGTAGTAGTAGACCCTAACAAGATCAGGTCTATCATGGAATGGCCTACCCCTAAGGATGTTTCGTATATCAGATCCTTTATGGGCTTAGTAGGATACTATAGGAGATTTATAAAAGGATTCTCCAATATTGGTTGTCCAATCACTGCCCTCCAGAAGAAGGGGGCTAAATTCACATGAACACAAAAATGTGAAGAAAGATTTCAAACCCTAAAACATCTACTGACCCATGCACCCATGTTGAAGATGATCGATTCTGAAGTTGACTTCCTCCTATGCA
>JASDQU010207407.1:12571-28397 GCA_032191745.1 Picea mariana
AGAGAAGCCACAACAAGAGGAAAGAGAATGCTAGAGCAATTGGTAGAAAGAAGATGAGTCAAGAGGAGCTTGACAGGGAATTTGTTGAGTTCAAGGAAAAAATCAGTGTGGTGATGAAGTTGTTACAAGAAGAAAACCATAGATATGGTTGGAAATTGAAGAAGAAAGTCAAATGGACTATTGTGCAATTGTTTGTAAGGGAATTGAGGCAGAGCTTGAGGCATAGGTTGAGTGATTTGTTGAAGGAAGAGAATATCGGAGGAGTTGAGTTTAGACAGAGGTAAAGGAAAGAATAAGAAGTTCACATCTATGAACCTAAACAAGGATCATTCCTTGGAGAGGATGATGATGGAGATGTTGAAGAGATACATGTTGAGAGTCTCATGGACTGTCAAGAAAGTCCAAATCAACATGTGAAGATCATGACAGAGGCATCAAATGAGAGCATGGGGTCTTATGTTTTTAAAACTAATGATTTGTGTATGATTATAGGTTGCACAAAGAATGAATCTAGACAGCCACTTGGAATTGTCACAAAGATTAATGAAGGTGGAGATATGCCTTTTAAAGGCATAGAAGCATAACAAAATCAGAATTTTGTTATGAAGGGAGTTGAGATAATGTTATCTCGTAAAGATAGTCAGGGTGAAGGCTATATACAACTTGTAAGTGGAATTGTTGAGCAAGCGGATTTTTGATGATAAAGATCTAATGAGGTGCTCAAGACATCACAAGGAGATAATGCCAGGGATTTGAAATTAATCACTAGTGTGTGTATGCAGGTTATGAAGACAACCACAAAGAGAATGTAGAAGTTGAAAAGCAACATTCAAATACAATGTTGATGGATTATTATGAAGAATTAAGGTTTTTTGGAAGAATGGATAGCAAAACCAAAGATTGATGAAGACTGCATGACAGTTGCAGACACAGAACATTCAAGAATTCTTAGTTGCGGCATGGTGAAGGAAGAAGTTGAAAGTCAAGGCACAGAATCGGCTTGTGAGGATGGATTTTTGCTACATACGCAGCAGAAAAGTACAAGCCAAAGGATTGTATTAAGAGGAAATAAGGAGAAGGAAGGTAACCAAGAGACTGCCAAAGATAGCTTAGAAATTCAAGAAAAAATTCATGTACCAAAGGAAGCAACATACCACCTATGCAATGAAGACAAACATGGGGCGTTAACAATCATTCTCTTGATTGATGATGAAATTCAAGAGTTGGAAAAGAATATTGTTTGTTGCAATATGTTTATTTCTTATGCAGATGCAGATAAGGGTGAGAGTTTTATAATCAATCAATCTTCCATAGAAAAGCAAGGAAGTTGGAGGAGACAACTGAGTGTCTCAAACACCTCTGGAGAAGTATATGAAGAAGGATGGAGCAAGATGAAAAATGGAAGACATATCCTGAGGTAAGTTGCAGATATTGAAGAGTATTCCCATGAGATTAAGGACATCAAAATAATTGAGACCAAGGAGTTGGCAACAACTAGACAGATTTCATATGAAAGACAGAGGCAGCAATAAAAAGAGTTGGACGTTGAAATTGATGGACTGTGGAAGCTGATAAAGAAGAGATCCAGATGGAGATACCATGGGATGAAAAATATAGTGAGCCACAGATTGCAGTTGGTTGAGAGAGATTACATCAGCAAGGCAAATGGCAAGCAAGCAAGTAAGATATGGGATCCTAAAAAACCTCAAACAGGAGTGAGATAGCAGAACAATAACATGCATATGCATCTACAAGGCAGCAATGAAAGTAAGCAACAACATAAGATTTGGGATCCAGGAGGACTTCAACAAATGAAGACTCGTGATCGGGAGATCATGAAAATTTTTAACCCTTGGAGTCTGATGTAGGAGCATTTTTCCTCTTAAATCAACCTTGTTGAGAAGACTAAGGGGGTCTTGAAGTTTACTAAAGGGAGTGGGTTCCCTTAATGAATTTGAATGTGTTTTCCTAAGTTTGTAATTATATTCTAGAAGGATAGGGTTTGTTTTCCCTAATTATGATGTAAATGGCTTAATTGAGCAAATTAGTTGGATTAGGTGGGTGTCCTAAGTATGGAGGATTCGATCTAATTGATCATCATCGATTGTAAAGAGCGAGAGTGATATTCTTGTAGTTATTTTTAGATTGTTAGGAATTTTTTTTGTTGATATGGAAGTGTATCTTCCATGCATAAATTGTAAGCCTTTAGGCATGTATGTGGTGGCTAGTTAATGAGGAATTAGGCCCAAAGGAGAGTGTGACCAATTATTGAGGAATTTGGCCAAAGGAGTGAGAGAAGGCCACAATGTAATATCAAGCCAAGGGCGGTTAGGCCCACTGAGGCCTTACCATGTAATATCGAGGTCGATATATATATATATATATATAACACAATTTTTATGTATGCCTGTGAATTCTATTTTATGTGTTAACTCTATGGGTGCTTAAACCTTGTTGAGTCTATGAATTTAATGTGTGAGTGTGTGGAGAGTGAATTTGAGGTGAGAGTAATAGGTGTAGGTTTGAGAAGCATAAAGAAACCATATTCCAGCGAGGAGTAATATCAATCGTAGATCACGGTAAGATCGATTATGATCTAATGCTAAACAGTATTTTGTGACTCGGAAGAGATCTGACCATCTATGGTGTGCAGATCGACGATCATTTTTTAAAGATCAGATTGGGTGAAAAATATTTGGAGATGATTGTTATGTGTTGAAGTATAGTACCTGGTAATCTCGACATTTCAGTGGTTCGGTGGCCAACCAGACCAAAACTAAAATATTGAATTAGTGTGAAGTTGGGGCTTTACCCGATAGGCCCGATAGCGGGAGAGCCGATCACCCCGATGACCCAATATAACTAGATTGAAAGCCTAGACAACAAGAAGTATGAAGGAGTCTCGATATCCTGGCCATCGGTAAATTTCAAGGATTCCAACAGTCGAACACTCGGTACGCCCGAAATCTCGGCACACCAACACGTCGACCTGTCGATCGTACAATTTCGTCGCAGAGTTCCGATATACCGGAGTAGGATATTGGTAAGTTTAAATTGTTTGTGCGTTGTGATCCTCGGTAAGGAGATTCCTACCCGATAAACACCTAATCGCAATCCGAGGTCATAGGTATGTTTAGCCCATGGTTATATGGAAAAGGAGTGAAAATATAAGTTCTTAAGTGAATAAGCATTTGAACAAAGATTCGGTCACATGTGTTAAAGGAGTTTGCGCTACCGACGAAGAAAATTTGGCATAAGGTTTACACCAGGAGAAACAATTTCTCAGGATTTTGAAAGGAAGTTAGCGTCGATTCAAAGAGTGCTCATGCTAAGTGCCTTTGTGTGTTGAATATGATTTAGACGAGGACAATATGGTCCAGAATTCTACAGGGTGAGGATTTTTAACCATTGTAAAGGTTTTAAGAACAACCGGGAAGGACTGGGGCACTAACAAAGTTATCCAGAACTCTGCCAAGTGAGTCTTTTGGGCTAATTACAACTTGAGTGTTGGAGTTGCAAACATAGTTTATATTAACTTTGTACCTATGGTGAAATGAACAGGTGGGTCATCATCCTTCTTCTTGCCACCTTTAGTGTCACTCTGTTATCAACAGAGGATTCATCTCTCATGTAATTCAGAAATGAATAAAGATGAATGAAATCTCACTTCAGAGAAAGAGAAAACCTTTATCAAAATTGTCTCTTTATTCTCTCATGCCTTTGTCCTTCTTTGTTTTCCTCTTTTATTCTTCAATGAGGTAGTTCAAGTGGTTCAACAATCTTTTAGTTAAAAGGATAAACAATTTTAGTTAAGTAGGACAACTTTATTAAATAACGATAAAGGATAATAATTAATACGTGGGGACCCCCTACACATCTCTTTATTTGTTTAATTTTCAATATTCCCTTTGTTTATCCATAATTTTGATATGCATACCATGCCATCTCTCATCATAAAACACATATACATCCAACATCTCAAAATAGACATGCCATAAATACACTTGTGCCTCCCAAAATATCATAAATATGCCAAAAGAAAATCAAGTTGTATGTTGCCTCAAAAATATGCTCAACGGTTGAATTATCATCAATTCAGAAATTATATGTTTATGGGAGGCTGTCTTTCTCTATTTAGTTTGTTACAACTGCCACTACTAAAGAAGTCGATCTACTTGATCACAAAGACTGTGTTAGTATATGCAACCTACATCTAGTAAAATGTAACATCCTCTAAGACTGTTAAGGTTAAGTAAATCTATATTTCTATTTTAACATGATAGGGAACTTCTTTTGCAAGATTTAACAAACAAAATTTAACAATCGCATAGTATATCCATAAATGCCCTAACTTGAATTTAGGGTAAAACAATAATAATTGCATATTACCTCTTGAACAAAAAGGTTTTCCTACTACAACTACTTGCCTTAAACTGCCTACCTGAAACTGTTTCCTCCCAACCATCTAGGAACAAAGCCTCTCTAGCTCCCTAGGTCTAGGAAATTAGATTTCCTAGCCCTTGAACCCAAAATCCCAGCAACCAGTCCACTAGCCCCAAAACTCCTCTAGGATTTTCCTCCAATTCAGCTTCTCAAATCCTGCTCCTCTCCTCCCCAATCCCCCCTCTCTCAAATGCATCCAACCTCCTTCCTTATCCCCTTCTCTCAAATCCCCCCCTCAATTCAATTCCCATTTGTCTTATCCCTTCATTAATTCCTACACCTACCTTTAAATAATAACATAATAAAAAGATTAAAATCTAATTATTTCAATAATTAATCAAATTTACCCTAAATAAATTATGATCATTAATTAATGAAATTGGGTTGTTACATACACTCACCCTTCAAGAAACTTTGTTCTGAAGTTATAGTAATTTACAATAAAAGGGATATAAAACATGATTCATACATCCAGATCAAATAAGTAACATCATCAATTTAAAACACTTATACATACTACATACTAGTGTACATGTGCAAGGCATGCATGCGCAGCTAGCATATACAAGACTCGCATGTGTACTAATGACAATAATTATCACACCTAAAGCAATTCTTGTATGCATCCAATCCAATCAACAATGTCATTCATTTCATAAAGAATAGTAAACCATTTAAAATATTCGCAAAATCCCTCAATTATAATAATTTAGCACAAGCAACATTCAGTTAGATAATTGTAGTCTAGTTAAGCAAATATATATGTGTGTGTGTGTGTGTGTGAACAAGAGGAAATCAAGAAATTATACTATAAGGTGGAAACTACACACACTCTCAACTACTTCTAGTCATCCTTCCTCCCTAACCTACTTCCATTTTCCTTCCCTATCCTTCCTCTACTAGACTATCTTGGAGCATCAATTATATTGACCTAACACAAGATAGAACCATGTTGACCAAAATTTGGTCACCTATATGTTCCCACTCCTAGAATAAGAAAAGAAAAAAACAATATTGGAAGATGAAGATTTTTGAACTATTATATGTTCATTGCATGGCCCACAGTATCAGTTTCATTATCCATTTCACGGAATCAAAATCAGAGTCTCCATGACCAAGATACGCATACTTCTGTCCATAAGTCCAATGGAGGTATTACAATAAGAAATATGAAAAATGTTCTAACTGTCATGCTCTCTCCTCTCCTTCACCTCTATTCATTATCTCATTTTATACTTAGTCATTTTTTCGATTGTCTCACTACTTCCATATTCTCCTTACCATTCTCCACACTTAGCCATCTTTCCTTATTCATTTCCTTTATTTCCCATATATTTCTTTTCATTTTTCATATTTTCCATATTTCTTTCTATATTTCACATAACCCATTATATATTTTCCAGACTTAGTCTTATTTACTATGGCTTACCGTGGGTTCGCGGGTTGGTGATATTTCTTAAGAGTATGTGTTATCTCCGCTACATGTTATATGAGTCTGTATGACTATTTTATATGAATAATTTACAACTTCTTTTTACTACTATTTACCTCTCCTCTCCACTTCACCTACACTTACAATTTTTTACACTCGTTTCTTACTATGTATTACCACGAGTGACTTTCTCACCTACCTCGCGTGATTTTATTGGATGACATATGGCAGATTCTCATGGGCATATTGTTGGCTTACCGAGTGATGACATGTGGAAACATTTGGTTGGGTGACTCATCATTGTTGACTAGGAAGATTGGTGGTTGACTGAGCATATAAAATTATTATTATATTCAACAATTTTCCAAGGGCCAAATCCTCCAAGCTCCATAGTTCTTTCTCTTCTTGTGTTTCTTGTTAAGTATATCAAACACTTAGTTTTATATATGTTGAAGAATATAATATCCCAATCCATGTGGGATAGAATTTCAAACCAAAAAATCTAGTTTTATGAAGGGAAGCATGAAATTCATCCAAGGGCCCACATTTGCCTATCAATTTTGATCAACGGTGGTTGAGTGTTGATCTTGCGGAGGCCATAACTTGAGCTCTGGGTGTCGGAATCGCGCAAACTTTAAACCGTTGAAAATCTATTTCAGCATAGAAGATGGTGGTATAGGTTTCAAGTGTTGAAAGTTGATACATTTTTCTCATAAATTAAAATATCAGTCAGCTGCATTTTTTAATGGACCTGCGTGACAACTCAACTTCACAAGCTCATATCTTGAGATCTGAGCAACGGATTTAGGAAAAAATTATATCGTTGGAAATATGAGACGATGAAGAGAACATCATAAGTGGGTTTCATAGTTAAAATTTTGGGTTTCACTTTCAGAAAATTAAATTACAGTCGTCTTATTTTGATAGGAAATTGATTAAATTATGAAAATAAAAGTTTATTTATAAAACTTTTATTAAAAAGGGAAAGAAATTGTTGAGATGGTTCCTATAACCATCAAAGAAGACAATAAAATGACATCATCAAGCAAGTGAAGGAGGGAGAAAAATAACAACCATCATAGTAAGTTTACGCTGATCACATCTTTCTTTTCTTTATCAAGTCCTTCATCTAGTTATTCCACCTCTTTCACTAGAAATGTTTAACCGAAGACTGATAACTCATTTTTTCTTCTTACCAGTTCTTGTTGATTCTTCTACCTCCCACCGTCTTCTTTCTAAAATATTATTTCCTGTATTTATTTGCTTTATGGTCCGCGGGAGCCCCAATCCCAGCCTTTAAGACAAGCGCATTTACAATTTCAATAATATGTAACAGACTATGTATTTTTGGAAATTTCAAGAGAACTACTTCAGGAACAATCTCGATTGTGCTTTGTAACCCTGTTTTCATAATATAAAGTATTTGAGGTTAATCTATCTTTATTTGTATTTGAGCTTCCCATGTATCCACTCTGTTAAAGTTCTCTTGTGCATGTGGACCATCTTCTTTTACTTTTTATGTGATCGGAAATTTTTATCTGAAACTATGATGGATGTGAAGAAATTTTGTTTATTTGTTTTAAATGTGTGAATGTCTTCGTTTCCTGGTCCTTTCTCGGGAAATTTCCTTCAAAAGAAAACAAAAACGTTTTCCTTTTTATTTTATTGTAATATTTTTCTTTCTTTGAATTACTACAGCGGACTTCTATCAAGTCCCACATTTTGAAATATTTAAAAATCTCAAGAAAATTTAAAAGAGGAGTGCCACCTCTATAAAAACGCAGGGGGATTTACATCCTCGTGAGGTTGTCGTTTCGGTCCTAACGGATTCAAGCATCAACATTTTTGGCGACCATATTGTGGACGATTTATTTTCAAGATATTTGAGGAACTAGAAATCTCCATGGCTCAAAGTTTCGAGAAGAAGATTCAAGAAAATTGTTGTTTATTTTAAGCATGGCTCACTTTTTTTGTAATTTCAAAAAGAAACGAAAAACACCAAATATTCGGGAGAATGAACTCCTTGGAAAAAATCAAAATGAAGGGTTCCATTCATGTCATGATGTTTCTTTATATTATTCATCAATCCCATCAATGGCTTTGCAAGACGCAGCAAAAGGGAGAAATACTCAAAGAAGGAAACGATTTTATAATACCCCTTTAAATCTACCAAAAGTAGACTTTCAAATGCCCAATATTCCTATTGAATTTTTTCTACATTCTTTGGGGATGCTTCAGAAGATGTAGAGCAACACTTGATTAATTTTAAAGGTACATGTTATGATTTCAACCTCACTGAAGACGATGTTACATGTAGATTATTCCTACAAACTCTATGAGAGGATGCTCTTGAATGGTATAGTTCATTAATGCCTAACTCCATTACTAGCCAGGATGTCTTAGAAGATTCATTTGAAGAAAAGTTCATCCAAAAGGTGCATTCATATGTTTTTACTGATGTTTTAAATGTTGTTGCCCACCCATCCTTTTCCATATGGAAGCAAGATAACGAAATGCCCAATTTTGAAAAACAATTTAATCAAAGAGTGGATGAAATTTTTAAGTCAAGTCATGTTGTTGAAGAGGAAGATAAAACTTCTAAATTACAAGAAGAAAATTCCAGCCTCCTATATACTCCATATGAAGATATTTCAAGTAGCAAATTTGAGAATGAAATTGAGAAGCCTTCACCAAATATACAAGAAGATTTCATCCTTGTAATAGATGATGAAACATCACAAGAGAACTTGCACCAAGAAGAATTGATGGAAAAAATGAATCTTGAGAAGAATGATGAGAAAGATCACCCTTACAAGAAAGAAGAGTCTTTTCAAGAGATTTTTTATGAATCAAGAACCTTGGAAGTGGTTGAAAATAAGGAAAAGGATGAATGTATTCATATGTTGAAAACTCCTCAGCCAAACAAAGATAATATCCCTCTGGGGTAGCCAAGAGTAGATTATATTGAATATTGGTTCAATAGTGTTGTCATCACACCAATGAAAACAAGTCTTCTGCACATATTGCTCGATCCCATTGTGGTACATTTTGGGCATGCTGCTGATTTTCATGCTCTTAATTTATTGGTAGCAACCCCAATCTTTTGCTTACTGTTGGAGCCCATTTCAAAGGTCAATTGGATGCTCAAATGGCTCCATTAGAAATCTGTCTATACCTAAGGTTCCCCTTTCTTTCAAGTAAGTTAGGGTAGGTAGATCATATATGTATATATTTTGTTTCTTCAGTTCAATTTTTCATAATAAGGCAGTCAAACTTGAAGGTGACTCCATGAAATAAAAAGAATTGCAAGAGTTCATTTTGAATATGACTCCATATCCCAATGGAGAATGTAGTTGGTCTTAAGATTCTGGTGTTCTCAGCAACCCACAGGGGGTCACTGTCCCTCAGTCGGAGCTAGTTGTTGACCAAAATTTGGTCACCTATATGTTCCCACTCCTAGAATAATAATAAAAAAATGATATTGTAAGATGAAGATTTTTGAACTATCACGTGTTCATTGCATAGCCCTCGGTATCAGATTTGCCATCCATTTCGCGGAATCAAAATTGGAGTCTCCATAACCAAGATACGCATACTTTTGTCCATAATTCCAATGGAGGTATTACAAGAAGAAATATGAAAAATGTTGCAAGTGTCATGCTCTCTCCTCTCCTTTCCCTTCACCTCTATTCATTCTCTCATTTTAAACTTAGTCATTTTTCCCATTGTCTCTCTACTTCCATATTCCCCTTACCATTCTCCACACTTAGCCATCTTTCATTATTCCTTTCCACATTCACATTCATTTCCATTTTCCTTTATTTTCCCATTTCTTTTTATTTTCCTTTCGATATTTCTTTATCTCATTTTTCCATTTCTTTCATTTTCCCTTTTTCCTTTCCCAAACTTCACGCAATTCCTTTATTTCCCATATATTTCTTTTCATTTTTCATATTTTCCATATTTCACGTAACCCATTATATACTTTCCATTTACTTAGTCTTATTTACTATGGCTTACGACAGGTTCCTGGGTTGGTGATATTTCTTAAGAGTATGTGTTATCTCTACTACCCTCACAATGCACTTTGACTTCCACCACCCTCATAATGCACACAACTCTTTTTACTATTATTTACTATGTAACTTCTCCAACACTTAGCCAAATATCTGAGTTACCGTAGGTTCACGGGTTCGCAGGTTGGTGAGGGTTGGTGATGTTTCTTTCATGTTATATGAGTCCGTCTGATCGATTCTCAAGACTTAGAATATTTTACAAATCCTTTTTACTATCATTTACCTCTCCTCTCCACTTCACCTACACTTACAATTTTTCACACTCATTTCTTACTATGTATTACTGTGGGTGACTTCCTCACCTACCTCTGCATTCACGTAAACCCGCGAACCCGCCATATTATTTAAATAATATTTTTCTTATCCTAAGTTCTATGAGGAACATCTCCAAGTGACACATGGAACTTTATTAACCAATGAGATGTATCCACATGGTAGTTAATGGATGACATGGTAACTAATTAATTGAGACACGTGGCAGCATACAAAAAGTGACACATGGTGTGATTTTATTGGATGACATATGGCAAATTCTTATGGGAATATTGTTGGTCTACCAAGTGATGACATGTGGCAACATTTGTTTGGGTGAATCATCATTGTTGATTGGGTAGATTGGTGATTGACTAGGCATAAAAAATTATTATTATATTTAACAATTTTCAAATGGTCAAATCCTCAAGGCTCCATAGTTCCTTCTCTTCTTGTGTTTCTTGCTAAGTATATAAAACACTTAGTTTTATATATCTTGAAGAATATAATATCCCAATGCATGTGGGATAGACTTTCAAACCAAAAAGTCAAATTTTATGAACAGAAGCACGAAATTCATCCAAGGGCCCACATTTGCCCATCAATTTTGATCGACGGTGGTTGAGAGTTGATCTTGCGGAGGCCATAACTTGAGCTCTGGGTGTCAGAATAGCCCAAACTTTATACCGTTGGAAATATATTTAAAAGTAGAATATGAAGGTATAGGTTTCAAGTGCTGAAAGTTGATAAATTTTTCTCAGAAATTAAAATATCAGTCAGCTGCATTTTTTAATGGGCCTGTGTGACAACTCAACTTCACAAGCTCATATCTTGAGATCTGAGCGACGAATTTAGGAAAAATTTATATCGTTGGAAAGCTGAGAGGATGAAGAGAACATAAGAAGTGGTTTTCATAGTTAAAAAGTTGGTTTTCACTTTCATAAAATTAACTTATAGTTGTCATATTTTAATGGGAAATTCATTAAATTATGAAAATAAAAGTTTATTTTAAAAACATTTATTAAAAAGGGAAAGAAATTGTTGAGACGGTTCCTATAATCGTGAAAGAAGACAATAAAAGGACAAAAACAAGCAAGTGAAGGAGGGAGAAAGAGAGATACCATCATAGTAAGTTTGCGCTGATCACATCTTTATTTTCTTTATCAAGTCCTTCATCCAGTTATTCCACCTCTTTCACTAGAAAGGTTTAATCGAAAACTGATCACTCATTTTTTCTTCTTACCAAGTCTTGTTGATTCTTCTACCGCCCACCGTCTTCCTCCTAAAAGCTTATTTCTTGTAAATTTTTTTTGTATGGTCCATGGGAGCCCCATTCCTAGTCTTTAAGACAAACGCATTTACAATTTCAAGAATATGTAACAGACTATGTGTTTTTGGAAATTTCAAGACAACTACTTCGGGAACAATCTCCATTGTGCTTTGTAACCTTGTTTTCAGAATATAAAGTATTTGAGGTTGATCTATCATTATCTTTATTTGAGCTGCCCATGTATCCACTATGTTAAAGTTCTCTTGTGCATGCGGATCATCTTCTTTTATTTTTTATGTGATCAGAAATCTTTATCTGAAACTATGATGGATGTGAGGAAATTTTGCTTATTTGCTTTAAATGTGTGAATGTGTTCGGTTACTGGGCCTTTCTCAAGAACTTTCCTTTAAAAGAAAACAAAAATATTTTCCTTTTATTTTATTGCAATATTTATGTTTATTTGAATTACTACAACGGACTTCTGTCAAGTCCCACATTTTGAAATATTTAAAAATCTCAAGAAAATCCAAAAGAGGAGTACCACCTCTATAAAAAAGCAGGGGGATTTACATCCTCATGAGATTTCCGTTTCGATCCTAATTGATTCAAGCGTCAACAAACCCATAAGCAGAAGTGTCAATTGTCTTGACCAAGCTTCCCCAGCATGCAACTGGTAGTCATCATCACACGTCTAGGGGAGCATGAGCTAACATCGTCCTCCCATGACTCCAGGTTTCAGAGGATACACGGTGGGAAATGCCTCCACCCCTCCTAATAGAACTAGGGTCAACACCCTACCATGGACCATACAGTGGCACTGTGTTGTTGGGATTTTGTCATCGTATATTCAGTTTCAGGCAGTCTCACCACCTAAAAAACCTGCACTTGTCCACATATCATAACAATGCATTTGAACCAACATAATTTCACATACAAAGATTCATAGCATATTTTTTATCGATTGATGTTCACGAAATCAACCTTTTATTATCGTTATCCTTCGGTTATTTCATAGCCCATTGACCTGCAGGTTAGTCTATAACACAAACTCATACATATTTATGCATTATTATCATGTAAATGCATTTAATCATATCCTTGATTCGATATCCACGTACCAACAACTTCAAATGTCAAAAATTTTAAGCTAGAAATAGGTGGCATAATATCCATCATAATTCAAACAATGATAAACATTCATAGAATTGACATTTTCATAGGTCCATATGTCTAAAATTTCAAGTGTATCATTAATAGCTTCACAGTTAATAAGCAAATAGAATACCATTAGGCCTTAAGTAATTCTAGTTCTCTAAGTCAAAAGGTGCCATTACTTTAATATCCCAAGGCCGAGCCTTGGTTGTAATCATGAATTGTAACATGTTTTGTAGGCTAGTGAGCCAAGTGTTATAAGCTAGGAGGCTTATGTGCTTATTAGGCAGGAGAGCCTAGATGTTAAAGGCCAGGAGCCTGTTTTGTACATGTAAATATTCATATTATTAATATAAACAACATCATTGCATGTAGACCAACCATGAAGAAAGAGTATGGGGGACTAAGCTCCACTAGGTTGGGAAAGGGAGGAGGCTGGGAGATTGTGGGGAAAAAGGGCTAAGCTTAAGAGCTTAATAGAATAATATATTATTATTCTAAAAGTTGCAAAGAGGATAATAATTTATCCTAAGTTCCTTTAGGGAGAGGAACGAGTTCCAAGTGGGGGGGACGTGCTCATGGAGAGCCAAGTGTCATCCAAGACGCATGCATATTTATGGGGGGGCATTCTCACCATTCTTACCATTTAGACCTTGTTGACCATCCGTTGGGGGGATTCACTCATGCACTGAGCAAGCACGCAGTCAGTGATTTCCTCCATTGTTGAATCGTAACCATACTGAACCTCTGCAACAAGCCCGAATTGATATCTTATTGAACCCATACCCTGCAGGTAGCTTGTGTTTCACCGTTTCCCATGTCCAGTTTCCATTGTTGTTATCACCATGCCCATGTGTTATGGAGAAGGAGTGAAGAAGCGGGTTGTCGGGCCTGTGAGCAACTCTCTCCAGGTGAGAGAGTGTGTTGAGGAAGTGAGTTCTTATAGAGGGAGTCCAATAACATCTACAGAGATTTGAGAATTCTTGATCTGACCTGTTGTTGAAGCCCCGGAAAGGGAGGTGTAGCAGTGGATGGACTATGTAACAGTGAAGGTGTACACTCTTAGGGTGGGACATGCATGTGGGGAACGAGATTCTGTGAGTTGTGGGCGTAAGTGGCTCCATGGAGGAAATCCTTCATGTTGTAGTGTGCAATTTCTTGTTGTCCCTACCTAGCCTAGAAATCACTTTCCCGGTGGAGTTTAGTCTCAGCTTGGGGGTGACCCACTATTGAGAGTGATGAGAAGTGTGGTTTATGGCTGGGAGGTTCATGGAAGGTCTGCACGTAGTTTATGTACTTCAATTAAAAGATAAGTACCCATTTCTATATCCATTTACATGTTGTGTATTTGTACATGCTATATTGATCTGTACTGCATGTATATGTTGATGTATAGGTTTACTGTTATTTCCACATTAATCTGTGTATTAGTAGAATATGTTGTTTGTTTATGTTTATATTTATATGCAGATGATAATTGTTATTTCTATGAGGTAGCATGGCTGGCCTATTGGTGGCTGGGGATGTTACAAAAATGGTATCAGAGTAAGAGATGCTTACAGAGTGATGTTGCTCGACCAGTTGGGGGTCGAGGACATTACAAAATGGTATCAGAGCCATGGTTTCAACACTGAGACTGAATGGGCCGGATAGGTGGTTAATGAAGCAAAGGTTTCAGAGTGATTTTTTGTTGAGGGGGACAAAATTCAAAGTTCAAAGCATTCCTGAGTGCCAGGAAGGCACCGTGTGAACACTTGGACTGTATTTAGAATCTCAGGAAGTTTAATAGTTCAAGAAAACCTACAGAAGAAGGATACCACCGCAACCGTGGTATTGGGCCACAAAGTTTATAATTTGGACCATAGGATTTGTTCAGGAGAAGGAGGATCCCTCACAACCGTCAAATC
Organism: Picea mariana; assembly: GCA_032191745.1. Lineage (NCBI taxonomy): Eukaryota > Viridiplantae > Streptophyta > Pinopsida > Pinales > Pinaceae > Picea > Picea mariana. The sequence continues at coordinate 27,104 of JASDQU010207407.1, forward strand.
TGGAAAAAGAAGCATGGTGGTTAATCACCGAAGTCCTTAGGGACTTCGTCACTCCGATTGTTTGAAGTTACTTCTCGTAAAAGGTAGCAAAAGCGTTGAATCTCCGAAGTCCTAAAGTGGATCTACGTCGTAGATCCGGGGAAAAGTGTTTGACCGTTGGATCGACCGAAGACAGATCAGAGCTGTTAGATCGAGTCAAGACCAAGAGGTAAGGCACGGCGGTGAAGAACAAATCTCAGCCATCAGATCTGCGCGCAAGTGATTGTGAGCCATAGATCTCACAGCAGTTCGGAAGTTTGACACTTCGGGAGAAATGGAGTGTGCTAGAGTGAAAACTCCTGAAGTTCGGAGTTGATTCGGACCGCTCATTAGAGGAGGCATGTGTCGACAGATGAGTGTATTCAGGAGTTCAACGTTCAAGAGAAACAAAGTGTGCTAAGGTGAAAACTCCCGAAGTTCGGAGTTAATCCAGACCATTCATCAAAAGGGACATGTGTCGGCAGATCGACTTGTTTGGGAATTCGACATTCGGGAGAAACAAGGTGTGAATAGAGCGAAAACTCCTGAATTTCGGTGTTAATCCGGACCGTTCTTCAAAAGGGAAACGTGTCTGCAGAATTTAGCGTTCGGGAATTCGATGTTCGGGAGTAATAAGGTGTGATAGAGTGAAAACTCACGAAGTCCCGAAGTCTGGAGTTCATTTGGACCGTTCCTTAAAGGAGACGCATGTCAGCAGATCATATTATTCGAAGTTTGGTATTCGGGAGAATTAGAGTGTGCTAGTGTGGAATCTCCTGAAGCCCGGAAGCCCTAAGTCCCGAAGCCGAAGAGCGGAAGTGGCGTGGCATGATGACGTCGCGAGTGGTGATGTGGTGGCACATGGCATGGTGATGGCAACAACAGAAACTGGACGTGGGGAACGGTGAAACACAAGCTACCCATGGGGTACAAGTTCAATAAGATATCAGTTTGTGCTTGTTGCAGAGGTTCAGGATGGTTACGGTTCAACAATGGTGAAAATGACTGACTGTGTTAAGAACCCAATACTGAATACAAAAGCACCACAATAGATGTAGAAGAACAATATAGAAAAACACAACTTTATTATATCAAACCCTTGAGGTATGGCAACACCATACAATGGATCATATTATGGAAGGGATCCTCTCATGTTCACTTGCCTCTTCGAGGGGGCATCCTTCTATTGAGCTACCGCTCCAAATACAATAATTCTCTTCATGTCTCATTACATTGCTTGAACCCATTTATATAGTGCTACCATCACCTAAGAACA
>JASDQU010207407.1:28497-42545 GCA_032191745.1 Picea mariana
GTTCTCTACAGAAGGTGGAGTAGAGTCATCAAATAAAATATGGAAGTGGTTGTCATCCCATAAATGACAACTATCCATATACCAATCATCACAATTGTCCTCAAAATCATACCAAGAATATATTTCTTGATTATATTCATCCCTGATAATGTCTTCCATAAGAAATCTCTCATGCATGCTATTCAATGAACTACGAAGACTATTATTGAGGCCATCTGCAAAGTCATGAAATTTGTCATGCAATGTGTCATACAACTGAGATTTGAATGCTTCAAGAATTTCTTTGAGGTTTTGAGAAGAAATAGCCATATGAGCACCCTATGAACCCTTCGGTCTCGCAGTCGTCACGAAAAAACCCAAAAAAATAGAACAATAAGTTACAACAGAAAATCACGGTTTTTTCTGAAAAAAAAACCCTAAAAAACTGTTGAATTTAAAATGTTCATAACTTCACTTCCCGGACTCTGTTTCGGCTGATTTTTTTTTTTAAATTGGGTGAAATTGTGAAAGGAACTCGGATCTGTAATTTGTTTGAGAAAATTTGGCCTCCAGTTGCTACAGAAATAAAAATGAATCGCATCACCGTCCGCGGAAAAAACCCTGAAAATTTACAGATTTCAAAATTTCAATATCTTGACCTTCCGGACTCCGTTTCGGACGATTTTTTTTTTCAACTTGGGTGTTTTTCTGAGAGGAACTCAGATATACAACCTATTTCTACAAATTTTGTACATAAATATACCAAAAAGTTCTGGAATGTCGCGGCCCTCTTTTTTCTTCTCCGGAAAAAAAATCTGCAAAAATAAAAAATATTTGCCCACAATGTCTGTCAAGGAAAGTGCTCTGATACCACTTGTTAAGAACCTGAATAGATAATCAAACCCTTGAGGTAGGGCAACACCATACAATGGATCCTATTATGGAAGGGATCCTCTCATGTTCACTTGCCTCTTCGAAGGGGCATCCTCTTATTGAGCTTCAGCTCCAAATACAATATTTTTTTTCATGTCTCATTACATTGCTTGAATCCCTTTATATAGTGCTACCATCACATAAGAACATTCTAGAGAAGGAATTTTCTAGAAGTAGAACCTTCTAAGAAGTCCTCTTACATTTATTATATCTAATTACCCATTTATTATATCTAACTACCATAGTGGGCCTTATTTAATAATATAGTGGACCTAGTCCACCTTACATTGAATGACCTCCACTATTATCACTATGGGCCCTCTGGGCCCCCCCCACTACCTCTCTAGCTACCTTACATTCCATCCCCCTTATAAAAGCGTTGTCCTCAACGCTTGATGTACAACCATATACCAGGATCCCATGGATAATTGTGGACCATAATGCTGAAGAAAATTGAAGAACCAAGGTCCCATGTAGAAAGGAAATCCACCATGCTGAAGTAGTCCAACCACCATTGTAAGCTCGGGTCCCATGTCCAAGTGCTCATGTGAACTCCCCGTGGAAGATTTTGGAACCCAATAACCAACTCCAAATGATGCTCCAAAGACTGACACCTATCATGTGGATCCAAATAAGAAGATCCATTCACATAGTGGAAAAGGGTCGTAGCAGAATCTGGAAAAAATAATACCACTGCAGAATATGCAGACTGAACACTAGTAACTAGCTCTTGATGTGGGACATTGATGTTCTCTACAGAATGTGGAGTAACTAAACATTAATAAAATTATGCATGCAACTAGGGTTAATAGAAACAACGATATTTTCTTTATGAATACAGTTATGAACCTGTAATATAGATTTTTCACATGAAAATAAACTCTTGGTTCTCTATTTATCCTTATTTTCTCCATGAGACCACTTATCTAACAATATTTTTTCAAATTCTACATTGGAGAGTCTCATCATCTCCTTATAATCAAGTGATTTCCACCAAATGGCAGCATCACCTTGCAATTTGAGATCTACCCAATGGGGCCAAGTATCTTTCCATGCTGATTTTCTTTCTTTAATGAATGATTCAATATTAGGGCCATCACATTTCCTTGTAAAATACATCTTGCTATGAAAAACCCTCAAAAATAGAACAATAAGTTACGGCAGAAAATCGCAGGTTTTTTCGGAAAAACTCTGAAAAACTGTTGAATTTAAAATACTCATAATTTTACTTCCCGAACTCCGTTTCGATTTATTTTTTTTTTGAAATTAGGTATTTTTCTTAGATGAATTCAAATACCCAATTTGTTTTTCCAAATTAAGCTCGTAAAGCTTTATATATGAACCTTAAGTGCGCCGCCCTCTTTTTCTTCCCTAGAAAAAATTTTGTAAAAAGAGAAAACAAATCTTTCCTTTTTTCAGGGTTTGAGAGGAAATAGCTATCTGAGTGCCCTATGAACTCTTCAGTCTTGTAGCTGTCACGAAAAAACCCAAAAAATAAACCCAATAAGTTTCGACAGAAAATCGCGGTTTTTTCTGGAAAAACCCTAAAAAACTGCTGAAGTTAAAATGCTCATAACTTCACTTCCCGAACTCCATTTTGGCTGTTTTTTTTTTTAATTGGGTGAATTTGTGAGAGGAACTCAGATCTATAATTTGTTTGAGAAAATCCAACCTCCAGCTGCTACAAAAATAAAAACAAATCGCGCCGCCGTCTACAGAAAAAACCCTGAAAAATTGCAGATTTTAAAACTTCAATATCTTGACCTTTCAGACTCCGTTTCGGACGATTTTTTTTCCAACTTGGGTGTTTTTTTGAGAGGAACTCAGATCTACAACCTGTTTCTGTAAATTTTGCACATAAATATACCGAAAATTTCTGGAATGTCACGGCCCTCTTTTTTTTTCTCCGAAAAAAAATCTGCAAAAATAAAAAATATTTACCCACAATGTCTGTCAAAGAAAGTGCTTTGATACCACTTGTTAAGAACCAGAATAGATCTACAAATATAATCACCACAAATACTGAATACAAAAGCACCATAATAGATATACAAGAACAATATGCAAAATCTCTTTTATTACCATCAAACCCTTGAGGTAGGGCAACACCATACAATGGATCCTATTATGGAAGGGATCCTCTCCTGTTCACTTGCCTATTTGAGGGGGCATCCTTCTATTGAGCTACCACTTCAAATACAATATTTTTCTTCACATCTCATTACATTGCTTGAACCCCTTTATATAGTGCTACCATCACCTAAGAACATTTTAGAGGAAGAATCTTCTAGAAGTAGAACCTTCTAAGAAATCATCTTACATTTATTATATCTAATTACCCATTTATTATATCTAACTACCATAGTGGGCTTTATTTAATAATATAGTGGACTTAGTCCACCTTACATTGAATGACCTCCACTATTATCACTATGGGCCCTCTGGGCCCCCCCACTACCTCTCTAGCTACCTTACAGACTGCATGCTTGCTCAGTGCACGAGTGAATTCCCCCAACTGATGATCAGCAAGGTCTGAATGGTGAGAATAGTGAGAACGCCCCCTCATAAATCTACATGCGTTTTGGATGACACTTGGCTCTCCAGAAGCACATTCCCCCCACTTGGAACTCATTCCTCTCCCTAAAGGAACTTAGGATAAATTAATATCCTCTTTGCAACTTTTAGAATAATAGTATATTATTCTATTAGGCTCCTAAGCTTATCCCTTTTTCCCCCCAATCTCCTAGCCTCCTCCCTTGCCCAACCTAGTGGAGCTTAGTCCTCCATACTCTTTCTTCGTGGTTGGTCTACACGCAATGATGTTGTTTATATTAATAATATGAATATTTACATGTACAAAACAGGCTCCTGGCCTTTAACATCTAGGCTCTCATGCCATCACTTGAAAGCATAGCATCAAGTGATTAACAAGTTCCAACAGCAAAATCTTGGAGCTTTTTGAAGAATTTTGTATTATACATGGTATAAAATGCACCGAGGATGGTGCATTAATCACCTGATGCTCTGCTTTACATGGTGATGGCAGGAGAGCCTAGATCTTCAAGGCCAGGAGCATGTTTTGTACATGTAAATATTCATATTATTAATATAAACAACATCGTTGTGTGTAGACCGAGCACGAAGAAAGAGTATGGGGGACTAAGCTCCACTAGGTTGGGCAAGGGAGGAGGTTAGGAGATTGGGGGTGAAAAGGGATAAGCTTAAGAGCCTAATAGAATAATATATTATTATTCTAAAAGTTGCAAAGAGGATATTAATTTATCCTAAGTTCCTTTAAGGAGAGGAATGAGTTACAAGTCGAGGGAACGTGCTCCTGGAGAGCCAAGTGTCATCCAAAACGCATGCAGATTTATGGGGGGGCATTCTCACCATTCTCACCATTCAGACCTTGTTGATCATCCATTGGGGGGATTCACTCATGCATTGAGCAAGCACGCAGTCAGTCATTTCTTCCATTGTTGAACTGTAACCATCATGAACCTCTGCAACAAGCCCGAACGGATATCTTATTGAACCCGTACCCTGCGGACAGCTTGTGTTTCACCGTTCCCCACGTCCAGTTTTTGTTGTTGCCATCACCATCACCATGTGCCACCACCTTAAATGTTGACAATTGTCTTATGTGGACCCTGGAAGGTAAAGAAGTGCGGGAGTTCAGAGTTTGGGAAAATTGAGGAATGTAAGTGTAAAATCTCTCGAAGCCCGAAGTCTCGAAGTGATGTGGTTTGCTGACATCACCTGGGATGACGTGGACACATGGGATGTGTGCCACGTGTCAGTGAGTTAAGAACCTTTGGAAGATTGAAATTCCAGTAGAACATGACACATGTCACCCATATGATAGGGCCATGTGTCTGCATCTAGTATTTTTCCATGTGGCACTCCTCTCGAGCATGGATGGTGGGGCCCCTGATGGATTCATAAAGTAGTTAAAACCTTGGCGAAGTATTTAACTAGATTGGGCTCACAGTAACTCGATCACAGTGGACGCATGGCATGAGATCCTGCAGTCCGGATCCTAGGAACTCCAGAGGAATTGTGTTCCAGTGGAAAGACTACCAAAGGCCCGAAGGCCAGAGTCTACCTTGACCATTGACCACGGAGGACACACGGCAACATATTCCGCGGTCCAGAGATTTGGTACTCTGGAGGAAAGGTGTTACAGTTAGCATCGAGTCGAGAACTCCCGAAGGTCGAAGTTAATCTCGATTATTGGTCCCAAGGGACATGTGGCATCAGATTCCAAGGTCCGAAGACTTGGTACTCTAGAGTTATTGTGTTGCAGTTGCTTGAGTCAAGAACTCCCGAAGTCCCGGAGTTAATCTCGATCGTTGATCGGGAGAGGGTACGTGGCAACACATGCAGCAGTCCAGTAATTTGGCACTCCGGAAGAAAGGAATGCATGGATAGTCTGGAACTCCCGAAGTCCGGAGTCTTGGAGTTGATCGTGGTTTTTGCTTAACAAGAAGGCACATATCGTTGATGTGTTGTTTGTGAATTCACTGATCCAGCACTCCGGTGGATCTATGCAGCGGTACTTCGAAAACTCATGAAGTCGGAGCTCCAAAGTAAATCTCAGTTGTCAGTTGTTGAGGAGCCATGGACCGTAGATCCACCCCACTCTGTGTGTTCTCTAGCTCGGCGTTCAAAATAAATGAGAGAATAAGGTGTGAAATTCTCCAAAGCCAGAAGTTCTGAAGCGCCTAGGTTTCGGATAAGAGCCTGTTAACTTAGCACTTGGTCACAGCTTGTAGTCACATGATTTGGGGACCGAAGAAAAGGGGGCTAGCACCCGAGTTCTTGTTTTAAGAACATAAAAAGGCTTAGAGAAGGAAGCATGAGGATTCTTGATTGAGCAGTGTTGGGCCCGTGATATCACTGATTTAATGAAGTTAATTAGATCCTTTTTGGCCGAATATGTGTATGCATTTTCCTGTTTTGAAAAGTTTTTGAAGAGATTTTGTGTCAAATCTCTATGATTCATACCAGGTATGCATGATTCATGTTTTGTGATGATTTTGAGTTTAAATCAACATATTTTTATGATTCCGGGGAACTAATTCACATTTTGTGTGTCACGGGGAAAAATCGAAGCTTGTTTTTGCATCCGGCACTCCGTCCAGTACTCCATCCGGCACTCTGTCTAGTACTCCATCTGACACTCCATCCTACACAAAAACCATGGGCGATTTGGCAGTTATCATATAGGTGACCAACAATGGGTGAATCAGAGACATGGGTTTTGATTGTGCTCGTGGCCTCCAGCTACTGAACTTCTGACAACTCAATTTGGGTTGTTATGTTGGATGATTATTGGCTCACCTTATTTCTAGAAGCCACCGACAGTTAGGGTATCTTAAATGTGATTTATTGTTTTTAGAGAGGTTTGACCCTTCCAGTGGTCGACCTCTCAGCTTGTAAAACTTATAAATACCACCTCGGTGAACAGACAATTGTTAAGTGGAGTGTTAGAGAGACAAAGACAATTCAGCTCTATTTTGCTATTTTCATTTTGCTAAAACCGTGTAAAGACTGGGTTTTGGATTTTTAATGTTGATTCGTGTTGTTGAGCTCGTGGTTTGCCTTTGAAGATTAGCCACGACTTATTGGGGGGCCCACCAACAGTCTGGGTGAATATCCACTTAGTTTGCTTATGAATTGAATAGTGTAGTTGTCATTTTTATTCATTTTCTGTACATAAGTTTTCATTATACTTCTTTACTGTATAAATTGTTGTTTATGATTTAATTGTTTTAGTTTATTTTGCAGGTTATTATGAAGGATCGTGTTAATATGCAATGACTTTTTAATTTGTAGGGATTAGCTTGCAAGCTTAGATACTAACCCTGTGTATAACTAGATGATAAATTAGATTTTATTTTATGCTAAAATAGAGTCTAAGAACGGAGTTTAAAACAAAGTTTTTAATTCATGATTTCTTTGACAGGGTTTCGGTGGATGGATAATTATTAGTCTTTAGTTTTCAATTCCACTTTGTTTATTTAGTTGTTATTTAGCTTTGCTTATTTAAATTTTCATTTAGTTTGCTCATTTGCTTTCTTGTCATACGCTGAAATAGTATTTAATTTTTGTTTTATGAGCATTTCCTCTTTTGCAATTTGAATTGTTAAAATAGGACTAATTTAGTTTACTTTAAGCAATTTCTTTCTTAGATTTAAGTTGCAATTTCAATTCAAAGTTGCTTATTGAGTTTAATGTAGTATGAGTTTGCTTAATTAGTATAGAATGCAATTGAATTTACTAGAATAGTGTCTTTATATTGTTGATGATTAATACATGATTGAATAATCACATGGATATGCAAGATAGTTGATGTTGTTTCTATAATGGCTAAGTTCTCATTGTATTACCTAATTCACACTTTTCACTTTGCTATCGAAGTCAATATCGATTTTATCGCTCTTGAATTATCATTAATTGTTAAGTGCCATCGTGATATTATAAGACATCGAAGACATAACCATCAACACTACATTTGAGTTTTCTTGCTTTCATAGATTAGAAGATAGTTTCCTTGCTTTCATAGATTAGAAGATAGTTTCTTTGMTTTTGTAGGATAGATAGTYTTTTTGCTGTAGTAGATTAAGGGATAGTTTGTTTATCATAGATTAAAGATTAGTTGTTAATTACTTTTATTATCATAATGCTTTCAATTCAGTAGATTTCCTTTCATAAATTAGAAATAGTTGTGAAGTTTAATTTAAGAATATAGTTCACTTGTTTCTTAACTTAATTAGTTGTTTATTGAGTACTCTTAATTAGTTTACTTGTTGTAGAAGTTATCATAGGTTAGTTAGTTGTTTGCTTGCATGTTTACTTGCTTTAATAGAGTAGTAGATTGCTTGTCTCTTTTGCTTTCATAGGATAGTTGTTTATTGAATTTGAGTAGGTTAATTAAAGTAGTTTGTTGTTGTTATTGCTTATTAGGTGGATAGTTTGTTTTTGCTTATTGTTATGATTAAGTTAGTTTGCTTTAAGTAGGGTTTTCATTTGCCTTCTTAGGACTATCCATCGATCCTTTGCTCAAAAGTTACTTAGGGTACATAGTTTAAGTTTCTTAGTAAGGTTTGTTCATTAATAGCTTTTGCTTGAATAGATTAGCCCTTAGATAGCCACTTCCTTAGTTAGATTATACTAGCTCTAGCCCTTCTACCCTGGCATATATATTGCTACAACTCTAAGTTTACTTACCCCGGGTTGACAATTTAATTGAGGGTTTTTAGTGTGTTTTTAGTGCACATAGAACACCCATCAAGAAGACCGCATCGAAAGAAGTAAGAAAAGTATATGCAGAGGAGGCACATCTAGAGTTACTGAAAACCTTGTAAGCTCTGTCAAGTGTGCATAGAGCCAGTACAAAGAGTGCAAGGAGGGCGAAAGAATCCTTTGAGGGAGCGAAGGGTTGAGACCCTTTGGAAGTCAAAGAAATTTCAAATCTCGGGAGAGATAGCGCAAGTGCACGCAGACGAAATTGCTTCAAGTTCGGCATCTCAAGAGGGAGGAGCTACTACAACCGTCAGATTGGCTGTGAGATTTTATCTGGATAGTCAAAGATCTACGTCTAGAAAAGGAGGAGCGCGCAGAGGAGGAAGACAGATCCGAGTCATTGGATCTAAGCATGAAGGACATAGAGTCTTCAGATACATGTAAGTTGCATGAAGGTTAATTCTCGAAGTCCTTTGGACTTGGTGAAATTCAAGAATTTTGAGCTCAAGTGCACAAGAGAGTGAAGTTGCCGAAGTTTCGAATTGGATAGGGACCATCCATTGTCATGAGGGACAGGTGGCAATAGATATGAAACTTTGGAGCAGCAACACTCCAGGAGTTTTCAGTGGGGGAGCATGCAAGATCGCCCAAGGTCGGAGTAAATCCTAGCCGTTGGCGTAGGAGGACATGTTTCAGTTGATCATTAACTCCGGAGGATTTGAAGTGTGGTACCTCGAAAATCCCTAAATCCCAGATTAGCAAAGAAGATCTCAATCGTTCGTCCTTTGGAGACACGTGACGGAAGATCCTGCATTTTGGAGGAAGCCAATGCAAAAGGGTGTAGAACATCCGAAGTCGTTGGTAGTCGAAGCAAATCTGGGCCATTGATCCTATGGGGGAAAATGTCACCAGATTCTACACTCTGGAGTAGGAATGCTTCGAAGGAAGATGGAGTTGGGTGGAGTAATAACTCTCGAAGGCCGGAGAGTCAAAGTTCATATGCGTCATCCTTCAGCAGAGGACAAGTGTCACCGTATCCTTCACTTTGAAGGATAGCCACTTCGGAAGAAAGTGGGGTCGCGTGGGTTGAGAACTCCCGAAGGCCAAAGCATCGGAGTTCATCGTGACCGTTGAGAGTCATCGACGCGTCTCAAAAGATATGACACTCCAGAGAGTTATCACTCTGGAGGTTTGTGGCATTGAAGATTTTGGAAATCTTGAAGAATGGGGTCCAGAATGTATTTGTGGTTGTTAATTTTGATAGAGAGGGGGGACCGTTGATCCCTTTCATGTCAATTGTGAACTTTGCAAGTTCGGAGTTCGGGATTTTTGCATTGTGGTGAGTTGAAAACACCCGAAGCCCGAAACTCTAAAGCACAGAGTAAGCGCATGTTGGTTTGGCACTTGGTCATATCCGCGGTCATATGCTATCACCGCTGAAGGAAAAGGGATAGGGACTGAAAGCTGATTTTGGAAGCACGAGAAGTCCCAAAAGTGAGTTCGGACCTGCAGCAGGTGGAGTGAGAAGTCCCAAAATTCCTTGGGTATCATCACATTGGCCCCTAACTTAGCACAGGGTCCCTTAAAGGATTTTTTTAGTTTTGAAAAGATCCCCATTCGTTATTCTGAGCATGAGGAAGGAAACAAAAGCCTATGGATAAGGTTTTGGGGCTCAACATGAGCCTGAGAGCCAATTTGAATCCACCAAATTGAACGATCCTAGATCAGGAGGTCGCGCAGCTCGGGAGGAAGAGGGGGTTTGCATCATAAGTGTACCAAGGACCTATGCAGCTTGGACAACAAGAACGCAGATTTTCAATCACACATGATTGAAGTAGAAGGTGTGATCAATAACCTTGCATTTACTATTTTTAGTTGATTCAGGAGCTAGTCATAGATATATAGATTCCAAGGCAGTGGAAAGACTACAATTTCCAAGAAGAAAGCATGGGAAATCTTGGCTGGTACAATTGGCTACAGGAGCTAAGAGAAAAGTAATTGAGTTCGTTAAGTCAGGTCCAGTGGGCATGGTTGGGTTGAGCACCAAGGCAGATTGGAACATCTTTCCTTTGGGTTCATATGACTATTAAATCGGTATGGATTGGTTGGACCAACACCATACTGTCTTAGACTATCATCACAAGGCATTCCCTTGCCTGGATAAAGAAGGAATTTGAGAATAGTCCAAATAATTCCCAGGGTTGTAGCTATCAGAGAAATTTTAGCAATGCAGCTAAAGAAATGCTTAAAAAAAATGGATGTCAAATAATTCTATGCAGCTAGCAGGGGGGGGCATATGTGCATCCTTACAGTATGAATAGATATTGGCTATGCAAGTCAAGTTTGAGATTAGTAGTCAAAGACAAGAGAAGGTACAAGAAACCTCAAGTACTAAGGTAGTCAGTCATAAAAAGGCTGAAGTAGTTCAGTTTGAAAAAGTAAATGGATGTTGAAGAATCCAGAGTCTATAAAACAACTTGGTTTGGAATTTTAATTCATCCAAATATGAGTTGGAATAGTTGGATCCACGAAATTAATGAAAACTTAAGGTTAATATCATCTTAGTATGTGATTGGAAATGTGAAGGCAACCAAGAGTGATTAGCTAGAAAGTGCTCAGGACAGAGATAATCATGTACAATGACTACAATGAGAACACAAGAAGATTCAGGAATCCGGGAAGAATTGACGACTTCTGGGATCAACAAGGAAAATTTGTACATGGAGAAAGAAGTTGTTGCAATTTATGTGGCAGCAAGTATGTAATGGCTTGCTGGGACAACCAAAGGAAAGAATTCTTGCATGTTTGCAATTGTTGTTGATGATGTTGTTGCATATGGAAGGAAGCAACAGAAAGTTGAAGTGTTGGTTATAAGTTCGATAATAGAAGCATGAAAGCTTCTACAATCATTAGTTAGTCAGGTAATATCAAATTCATTTAATGGCAGTTATGCAGGTAAGTATTCTCTTTTGAAATTATGTTGCATAGTTTCCAAAGGGAAATTCAGGTAAGAATCTTCCCCGATTTAATTTTTATGATACACAAGATGGTGTTATTTGAATGCATTAACATGAATAAGATACAACTAGAGGTGGTAAAGGCTAGAGGCATGTTATAGTTATCAAGTTTCTTAGCTTTTTGAATGCACACACTGGCATAGTAGCATGTCATGATAATTTGGTTATGAGGTAATAACCAAAGAATTAGAAGATAAGAACTTGTTATAAGATTGGATGTTGGTAAAGCTAGTCATGTATGAGACTAGGACATGGTTGGATATGGAAAAGTATGGATATGGAAACGTTATGAACCACACAGGTACCAAAAGCTTCCTAGCTTTAAATAAAACTTGGACTGCAACCTTTTTTGCTAACACTAATGAACACCACAAAATTATATTATTGGTGTAGTGTGTTGGGTTATGAAAAAGGTACAAATATCCTCCTTATCCCCACAGTTCATGATACAATCTTGAGTGGCTTTTCTGTTAATTAGGGATAAATAGAATAAAAAATGATTAATATGTCTTCTAGTGATATTATTGAAGTCATGTTGAATAGATTCTAAAATACGGTTGGAATTGTTTGATTTTGTTACAGGATTGGTTAAATATTGTCAAAACTGAAATAGCAAAGGAAATCTTGAAGATGCGTGAGCCATTGGAGGTTAAGGACTTTTGGCGCAAAAGCAGTTTTAAAGATGATTCAGTTTTCTATATTGTAACTTTATAATAGTAAAGCAATCCTAAGGATCTTTTGATCCTCAGGATGGCTTGATTTACTCAGATTATTGTATATATAGAGGATAATAGATCCTGAAAGACAATTTAAGAATTGTGTTTAAGTATTCAGACTCAGAGTTACTCTGCGCAAGCTGTTTTTGTGAATGATGTACCATCTATGAAGTTAATAAAAGCTTTGATCGTTTTCACCTTTTCTACATACTGAGTTTCTAGTAGCAGTTCTTTTAAAGACCAAGGGCCCAGTCTAAAGGAGTTATTGTTTCAGCTGTAATTGTATCAGTTTGATTCCTGTTTTACGATTCAATTCTCTTTTACAATAGTTAAGACGAATGCATAAGCATGTTAATGATTTCATACTATTTTGCATACAGAAGATAGACATTTCTCTTGAGTGTTAATGATTGTTGATTCCAAGTTCCAATACTGAAGTTTGTTGCTTGATAGTTCCTCACGTTTTCACATGCGTTGTTCCTTTTACTTAGATTCCCACTTACTATTCCTTTCGAATAGGTTACAATTGTCATTCCTTTCAGTTAAAGTTACAATTGTTGTTCCTTCCCATTCAATTATGTTTGTTGTTCCTTACGATTAGATTACAATTGCAGTTTCTTTTCATTAGAGTAATTCGTTATTTCCTTTCCAGCAATTCGATTCTTAGTTAATAGTTAATTATGCAAGTCTTTACTTAGATTTAATCATTGCTTTTTAGTTAAATGAATTTAGCAGGTTAGCTAGTTCCTTTTCATTCACAGCATATTAGCAATTAGATTTCAATTATGTTAAGTAAGATCTTAATCTCATAATCTTTAAATGAACATTTGAGAAACTTGATTGTGGATAAACTCAGGTTTGCTTTAGCTACGCGATTTTAGCCTCTACAAGTTGTCTGCATAGACTTTGTTCATGTTCTTGAGATAAAAGACGAATCCTCGGGTTGATAAATTAATGTTAAACTAAGGTTGTTTTTAGGACATCTTTAGACCCCAACATTTTGGCGTCGTTTCTGGGGAGAATGTCAAAGGTAGCATAAATTGTGTCTCTAGAGGACCAGGTATTGAAGACGGAAGGTAAGAACCTACGCAGGCAATAAGTAATATTCTTATGCCAACGCTTACCTCCAGTTGACACTTGAGAGGTTATATAGGTGTTTCTATTTGAATTCTTTTTTATTATTGTTATGTGAAGTGTGTATGACTAAAAAGAAAGATCTTGAAAAACCAAAACCCCCACCAAAAACTACCAAACCCCAGGGCTCGGTGTTCCCTGGAAGAAGCACTTTCATAGACGACATCATCTGAAAAGTTGAATCTCAAGCTTCGGTTGGACCTAGGAGAGGATCTAACCGAATCCTTCAGGTAGCAGTTTCACCAACTGCAGCCCACGCTGAGATTCATAGCAAAACTGAAGGGTCTGAGCAAAGATTTCAGAGCACAGATCTTCCACCCCTCAACCCTTTAGAAGAGGAAAACTCTTGTATTCTGGAGGAAGGAGAAGGAGAAACCAGTGGGGTTACCAAAGCAAACCCATCACCACCCCCTGATCCTGAATCTCCTGTGAAAGAAGAAGGCATACCCAAAATCCCAGATAGAGGGAGTGCAATCAAATCCTCTAGAGGATCAAATAATCAACCCCATGGTCCTAAATCTCCTGTGAAAGAAGAAGGCATACCTGAAATCCTAGATAGAGGGAGTGCAATCAAATCCCCTAGAGGATCAAATAAACAACCCCCTCGAATAGAACATCCGGATCAAGAAATTCCTGAAGATTTTTGGCACATTTTCAATCAAATGGCGCAACCAAATCAACAACGACCCTAGACCTCCACGTTGGAATATCTTATAGTTGATCCAATCACCAATGCTCCCATGAAAGCAATTCCCCTACAAAACCTGCCAACCTTCCATGGATTAATTTCAGAAGACCCAGACGCATTCTTATTCGAATTCGATGTCCTATGTAGAGGGTATGATTACACCTCTGAACCCCAAAAATTAAAATTGTTCCCCTCTCCCTTGAAGGGAGCAGCTCTACGTTGGTTTATGGGATTGGAAGGTGGAACCATCAACTCATGGGATGAAATGAAACAAGACTTCTTGACAAAATACCAGGATTATTGTAGAACCAGGGACCTAAAAGATGAAATCTT
>JASDQU010207410.1:4030-22587 GCA_032191745.1 Picea mariana
TATCACCTTGGGGTTCCCCAGTCTTGTTTGTGAAAAAGAAATATGGAACATTAAGATTGTGCATTGACTTTAGATAATTGAATAAAGTGACTGTTAAGAACAAATATCCTCTACCAAGGATTGATGATCTCTTCGATCAATTGAAGGATGCAAGGATATTTTCAAAGATAGATCTCAGATCAAGATACCATCAGGTAAGAATTAAAGAAGAAGATATTAGCAAGACCACCTTCAGGACAAGGTATGGTCATTATGAGTTCACAGTGGTACCATTTGGATTGTCAAATGCACCAACTGTTTTCATGTGCTTAATGAATGGTGTTTTCTGAGAGTATTTGGACAATTTTGTCATGGTATTTTTGGATGACATTCTTATATATTCCAAGTTAGAGGAAGAGCATGAACATCATTTGAGGATGGTGTTGCAAGTTTTAAGGGAACATCAATTGTATGTCAAATTGAGTAAGTGCTCATTTTATTAGAAACAAATTCATTACTTGGGGCATATCATCTCAAAAGATGGGATATCAGTGGACCCTGAGAAGGTAGAAGCCATTAGAGAATGGTCAGCACCAAAGAATGTGATAGAGGTCAGATATTCAATGGGCCTTGCACGCTACTACAAGATATTCATTGGAGGATTCTCAAAGATATCACACCCAATCACTTCCTTGCGAAGGAAAGGTATGAAGTTTTAGTGGACGATGGACTGTGAAAGGAGTTTCCAACATTTGAAACAATTATTGACAAGTGCTCCAATACTAAGGATCACAGACCCAAATGAGGATGTCATTGTATGCATAGATGTATTTAATGAAGGACTATGTGGAGTCCTCAGTCAAGATGGATTTGTGATATGTTATGAATCAAGGAAGTTGAAGGAGCATGAATGAAACTATGCCACTAATGATTTGGAGTTGGCAGCCATAGTGCATGCCCTGAGGAAATGGAGACACTACCTCAGGGGAAATAGGTTTGAGTTAAGAAGATACCACAATGGTTTGAAATATTTATTTGACCAGCCAAATCTAAATGCTAGACAAAGTAGATGGTTAGAATTTCTAAGTGAATATAACTTTGATATAAATCATATCAAAGGGAAAGAAAATAAAGTGGCTGATGCACTCAGTAGGAGGGTGCATGAGCTTCATGCTACAACCATCAGCATGTATCAGACTGATGTTAAAAGAAAAATTCTGGAGGCTGCAAATACAGATCTATAGTACAGAGAATTGATAGCAAAACTACAGCAAGGTAAGACACCACAAAATATGGATATTTATAAGTTGGCAGTAGATGGAATACTACTGCATAAGAACATAATTTTTGTACCAAATGTCCAGGAATTGAAACGTATAATTTTGCATGAGATGCATAATGCTCCTTATACAAGGCACCTCAGATATCAGAAAACCGTAAAAACGGTCAAGAGCCAATACTTTTGGCCAGGTATGAAGAGATAAATTGTAGAATACATCGCTAGGTGTATGGAATGTCGAAAAGCTAAAATAGAGCATAGGCACCCAACAGGATTGTTGCAACCTTTTCCCATTCCTGAATGGAAGTGGGAAGTGGTGACAATGGATTTTATTATAGGATTGCCTAGAACAGGCAAGCTACATGATTCGATTATGGTAGTGGTGGACAAGCTTACAAAAGCTACCCATTTTATTCCACTAAAAACTACTCACAAAGAAACAAATGTTGTTGATATTTTCATGAAGGAAGTAACACGATTGCATGGAATTCCTAAAACGATTGTGTCTGACAGAGACCCGAAATTCACCTTGAATTTCTGGAAAGGATTGTTCAAAGGATTCAGAATGAATCTGAACTTTAGTATAGCTTACCATCCTGAGTCTAATGGACAGACAGAAAGAGTGAACAAGGCGATAGAAGATATGTTGAGAATGTATGTGATGGACAAACCATCAAAATGGGAAGACTACTTACATTTAGTATAATTCGCTTATAACAATGGGTATTGGGCATCATTGAAAATGAGCCCATTTGAATTACTTTATGGTAGAAGGTGCAATACTCCAGTAAGATGGGATAACCCCGCTGATAGAATAGTTGTTGGGCCAGAGTTGCTCAAGGAGATGGAGGACCAAATGTTAAAAATTAAGAAGAATTTGAAAGCTGCCCAAGATAGACAGAAAAGTTATGCTGATAAAAATAGAATCCATAGAGAATTCAAAGTGAGTGATCATGTTTTCCTGAAAGTGAAAGCTAACAGAAGCTCCCTGAAGCTGGGAAGTTGTGCCAAGTTAGCAACTAGATTTTGTGGACCATTTGAAATCCTAGAGAGGATTGGTCCAGTTGCTTATATGATTGCATTGCCTACATCTATGTCTATTTATAATTTCTTCCATGTATCATTGCTAAATAAATATATACCCGATGCTAATCATGTTATTGATTGGAATGTTATCTAGTTGGAGCAAGAAGGCGCTTTCCAAATGCATCCGGTGCACATCTTGGATCGAAAAATAAAACAACTTCGAAATCGAGCCATAGGGATTGTAAAGGTCCAATGGACCTGGTACAGACCTGAAGACGCTACTTGGGAGCATGAGGATGTAAGGCGGATAGAATACCAACATCTTTTTGAAGAATTTCGAGAATTTTGTTGTAAATGGGTACATGATGCACTGAGGACAGTGCATAAATAAGGGGATGGGATTGTAATATCCCTCGGCCGAACCCAAATGTAAATATAATCCAAGTATATTAAGCTAGTGAGTTTTTTAGAAATCATTTTTGTAATACACCTTTCATGGCATGGTGCATGCATATACTGCGCAGTAAAGGGATGTAATGTACACATTTCTGAATACCGCGTGCAGTAACTAAGGTGTGCGCAACATTAAAGACAGAGGATACGACACACAATAACAAAGTGTGTGCAATATTAAGGTTAGAGAACCTTTTTGTATATAATATGCATTATAGGCTGGTGAACCAGTATTATAAGCTGGAATGCTTATGTCTTAGACTTAGGCCAGTGCACCTAGATGTCAAGGGCCAATGCACCTACTTTGTACTTGACTCATGATTAATATAAAATACATCACTGTGCGCAGAAAGACCATGATAAAAGAGATGGGGGAATGAACTTCACCAGTTAGGGAAAGGGAGGGCCAAAAGTCAAGGAATATTATATTAATATTTCCCAAAACATAAAGTATGGATAATTTTATCCTAAGTTCCAAAGTTGGGGACAAGTGGACAAAAGTAACTTCTGATATGACAAGCGTCAAGTTGGGGACATGCATTCATATCATGGGGAAACTTAGCTGAGGGAATCTCTCTATCACGGGAGATAGTTTACGAACATAAGGGGGGGAAGGGAAAGAAAACCTTCAGGAAGACCATCGTTTGAAAGAGAGTTCACAGTGATACCAAAAAAACACTTAGTTATCCAGTCAATGACTCCATGACCATTTTCACTCATACATTTTGTTATCCTTGAGACAACCATTCCACCTTTCTGAAACTTGTTTCCTTGCCCCTTTTGGTTGGTGTACCTGGTTATCTTGGAGAAGGATTGAAGAAGTAGGTTGTCAGGCCTATGAGCAGTTCTCTAGGTGAGAGAATTGTTGGGGATTGAATTCCGTTGGTGCTAAACTATAGCTACAATGCTCTGAGACTTTTGGTCCAGCCCGTTGCTGAAGCCCTAGAAGGGAAGTGGGGCAGTCGAGGGACCGTTGAGAAGAGAAGGGGCACACTTTTTTGGGTGGGACAGGCATGTGGGGAATGAGAGGATGTAGGTTGTTAGTTGAGTGAGAATCTGAGATAGAGTCTTTCCTATTGTCCATGAGCCTTAGCCTGGATAAGAATCCCTTTACCCTGGGTGGAGTTGAGTCCCAGCTCAGAGGTGATTCACTGTTGAGAGTGATGAACAGTGTAATCTATGGCTGGGAGGTTCGTGTATGGTTTGTAAGTAGTTGGTGACAGTATTTCTAAGATAAGTACCAGTTTTATGAAATATGGATATGATGTTTTTTATTTACATGCCCATGTTACGATTTTATCATATATGTGACTATGAATGCTTGTGTGCTCATGGGTAATTTCCTGTAAATGATGCATATCGGTAATTATTGTTATTTTAATATAAAATTCACATGTTATAGAAAGTAATTGTTGTGTATGTTTAGATGTAAAGCTTCCGTGAGCATGTTGTATGTATATGTTTTATTTGCATTCAGTCTAAAGAGTAAATTTAGGTGGAATTGCTTAGTTGACTACTGGGTACGCTACTGTATGTTTCACAGTATGGGAATGAAAGTGTTCCCTAGAGTAGCATGTTCTCGGCCTTATGGATGGGAATGTTACCGATTGGCATCAGAGCATGAGTGGTTTCTCTGGAGTGGCATACCCCAGCCTCAGGATGGTAAGGGGGATCATTACAAATATTCAGCCTCAAAATAAACCAACAACTTCAACAATATATCACAATGAAAAATCACTCAACCATGTACCAAAAAAACCCTCAACCATATACCAAGAAATACAAGATAATCCTAAACACTCAAACCAACAAGATGTACCAATGATAAATACCAGACATACCAGCACTATATTTCTGTAGATCCAACTCATAAAGTAAGTACCATACAAAGAACAACCTCTCTAGGAAAAATCCTCAATCTTCCATAACCATATCTCATGTAGAAACAAATATCCAACTACACATGAGAATATGACATACCATTTGAACCTATAGATACATTTGTTGTACCTGATCACTATAGACCTTCCTGGGAACTTTCTTTCAGACTCTAGAGACCTGACATCCACATCTACTCAAGTTTTCGTGGATTTTCCCAATTGTACGTGACCTGTTCTTTTGTAGCCTGCATATGTATGAAGCTTCCTTCACTGCAGCCCACGTATGTACACGCCTTCCTCCACTACATCCTACATATACAAAATCCTAGTTTTTTTTTCCAGAAATCCTGCAACTCTAAAAATTCCGTTGTCAACCCTTCTTTGTTGCCTCAAAATTGTGTAACTTCAAATGTATCAATGAGTATCTGCAATAAACCTTTCACAACATAGTAGATATTCAATGTGTTTAATAGGTGATAACAGTTGACCCTTTCTCTCTTATTTATACTCTCCAAGTATCTTCTCAAGGGGTTATCTTCTAAATAACTTTACCCAACTTCCTTCTTTTAGGGATAACCCACTTGTAATCACTTTATTCACAAATAGTAAAATCCCACTTCTAGTTGCAACTAATTTATTTTTAATTATTTACTTTTTTCAACAACTTAACTCATGATTAATTCTTAGTTACAACCACTTTGAATACTAAACTTCTTCTAGGAGCTTCTAGAGTAAAATGACTTCTTTCACCTTCTAGGGGCTTCTATATAACTCACGAGGGCTCTCCAAATTCACAAAGATATAACTCTCTAACCGTGAGGAGTTATGTGATGTTCCACATATCATTGAAAATGGTATGACATGTACTAACCATATAGAATAGTCTTACTTGCAAATACAATAATATTCATTCCTTTATATCTCAAACTAACTTGAGTCCCTTAACCATACTATTGGGGATACTAAAATTTTCTGTTGGACTTGATTCAAAGGTTGACCTCAATGAAAACCAACCCAATTAATCAAAACACATCTGATTCCAGAAATATTTTTTGTTTGGGTATCTGTAACTCAAACCCATGTACGAAAGACTCTATGTCATTCAAACCATTATTTTTGGGCATTTCACATGGCTCCATTACAATCCAACATAATGATTGAGTAATGCGTGCACATCATCAGGGGATACTTTGTGCATCCTCTGCTGCCAATGTTCCATACCTTTTTCTGAATCCAATGCACATGAGCTAATGCTTCTCCAACTTAGCACCCCATCTGTAGTAGGGTTAACATATTCATCCATTCGTGCAGTCATATTATACA
Organism: Picea mariana; assembly: GCA_032191745.1. Classification (NCBI taxonomy): domain Eukaryota; kingdom Viridiplantae; phylum Streptophyta; class Pinopsida; order Pinales; family Pinaceae; genus Picea; species Picea mariana. Next base: position 9,971 of record JASDQU010207410.1, read on the forward strand.
AGATGTCAATTTCATTCCCTCTAGCTAGTTTGATATACCTCTTTCCCTTTGTCGGATCCAATGGGGCAGTAACCTTCAATTCTCCTGCCTCAAATATCATTTCCCTCCTCTTCAGGTTAATAATTTCATGATCTCCCAGGGCCCATTATAACCCCATTAGTGATTGATATGGTTGACTATCATCCGCAATATCAATGGCTTCAAAGTATTCTACAATGTTCACCCCATCTATATTTGCAGGCATCCCTATCAATCAGCCAATTGGAACTATCTTGTGTTGGTTTTCCAATCTTAATTGAATGGGAGACTAGATTAACTTGGGTTTCCGCATAATTTCCCATTTTATTTTGGTAACAAATTTACATTAGAACCCAAGTCTAAAATGACATTCTCCACATCATATTCCCCAATATGGGAACTTAATATGAACTCTTTGTTGGTCCTCTTTTTGCACAACATTTGATTCAGTATCTTTTGTGTGGAAGAAATTCCCCTTTCTTGTGTGCAATTATCAATCATTTCACATAATGCATTCAACATAGTTTCATGTTTCATCAATTCTACACATCTTCTCAAAAATTATCTTAGAGTAATTACCTTCTCAAGTAATTTTCGGGTATAGTATGATCACATCCAGGAGGTGTAGATGATGTTTATGCTACCCAATTTTTTCCTATTATCTCTTTTATTGTCCTATGATACATCTCCTTGATCTAGATGGATCTCAGTGGCCATCCACCTTTTCCACTAAATCACCATTTTGAGCCTATGGTTTTGATAAACCATGATATTCACCCTTTTGATGGGGAATGGAATGTACTGTCATCTTCATTTGTTAATTACAGACAGAATGTAATGATTTCCTAGTGGTCTTATGTAAATTCATACAACATAGCGTTAATGCACCAAATCCCATTATAACTCTGCAGTTAGGCATGCTCAAGGTAGAGTAGTATTGGGATGGGTGACCACCCAGGAAGTACTAGTGTTTTACATGCCTATGGCATTTTATAAACTTAGTCCAATTTATCCCACATGCATCATGGGAATTTTTCTTGTCACTCTCTCATATATAATTGAGGTGAAGGAGGACCTTTAGGCAGGAAATGGAGTGTGATGTAAATCTTGTTGTGAATGAAATTTAGCCAACATTTCTTTCTTTTCATAGCTAAGCTACCCCATTCTGCCAATTTTTGTTCTACAATGTTTTTCTCTCTCTTGTTCATTAATAAAATTTGGGTTTCACTATATTTTTGTATTCTCTACATTATCTATGTGTATTTCCTTATTATATATTGATTATATTTGTGTCTTAATGTTGTTCTCAAAATAATCCAGATCAATTATTATATATCGATTATATTACCACAGTGGTCTACACAGGTACATCCAAACATAGATGGATTTCTTTGACATCTCCTCACTGGGAGCTACTTATTGATATGCAATAAAAATTGGGCAGAAATGCAAGCAACATATTAAGTGGGATAAGCATGGAAAAGGAAAATATAACTCACATAATGAAGGACAAATAAAGGAAGTCCAAACTCAAGAGATATAGTCCCATATGTAGACAAAGAAGGGTAACGTGAAGTCTAAGAAAGACACCAGAAAATGGTGTGAGTTCCACAACAACCCTTGGCACAACATTGATGAATGCCACTCAATACAGTCATTGGTGGCCAAGCTCAAAGATAAATATTTGAACCCCGACTTCGAACCTGATTCAAAAAATAAAGGAGATAGATCATTGATGTAGAACCCGCTGCTATTTTTGAAACTGCAACAATCCAACCAAAAGAGGATCACGAGGAGGGGTTTTCCCACTATAGAAAATGATCCATCTTGTATGGATGCTACCTTGTAACCTTGCTTCCCCTTTTCTACCTCTCCATAGGCTTCTTTGATGCATTGTGCTAATGAACGATCTGAGGGCTTTCCTGGATAGAATTGTTGTGGGTTAGGACCTTTCACACATAAACCTGTGATCTGGTGGATCAATTCCAGATCCACGGTAATCCTTCTATCGAGCCATATATATCCACCATGATAGCATGACAGAAGGAGTTTAACACAAGCATTAACCTCTTGGTGGCGGCCAAAATGCAAGATATTGATCACGTTCAACATGGTTGACTACGCCAACCCGTTAATCCATGGATGGGAGACGAAGCGAGGTTTATTTCCATTTGTATTCGTTAAATAGTGGTGAGGAGCTAACATGGTGTAGTTCTTTTGGTCTTCTAAGTTGAAGTCACCGTGCTTCAACAAAGGGATCTGTCCTAATTGACTCCCGACTATGTGAATTCCTTTCGGAATGTACGAAGTGAACACAGGGTACTCAAAATATTGAGGGATATTTTTGCGATTAACAACGGCGAACATAGGAATAATATATTCAGGTAGGATCAATGAGATCTACTTTGCGTTAGCCAAATCACCTTGGTTCTTAATTCTCTCTTCATTTACGGGGTTGATGCAAGTGGAACGATGCTCAGTTGAAGGGAAAGCCTGTAGTCCCCTAGTCAAAGACACCTGAATACCTTTAGATATAGGTCTGTCAGCCATGATCTTCTTAGGAACTTCATAGATATAATTCTCCAACTCGCTGGGTTCGCCCAAAATTCTAGCTTTTAACAGACAGGTGGGGTAGACAAACAGACAAGAAGGGTATAGTTTCAGATAACGACAGGAAGAACAACTCGAAACTTGGACAATTATCATCTTAGCTTAGTCAATAAAGGGTAGAAAAAAGTGGTCCCAAAACCACCATCGATGAGTTAAATAAGTGGGGTGGTTGTGACAGATCTTCCAACGGATAGGAAACTACTTCCATTAATGTAAAACTATCCATTATGGCATGATCTCAACTTTCAAAAGAAGTCCATAATCCCATAAATGTGTTTCCTAACTGTTCTAGAGCGTCATTCTAACAGTCATGGCACCTCCAATGATCATATAACTTTTCCAGGGCCAAGTCCAATTCTGCGTGGACCTGCTGTTCCAACGAGGTTCAAATTCTATTAACCTGCCTCCTGCGAGGTTCCAGTATGTGAAGTCTTCCATATTTCTTTTTTAACTTCTTGTAGATTTTCCAACTTAGCCTTCTTCTTATTGAGCTTCCTTTCCTTCTTTCCCGTTATCTGAGCCTCTAACCGTTTCTAGAATCCTCTTTCCATTTTTATTCCTATCTTCCCCTAGCGCAATGGCTTCCCACTGTTGAGGTACCCTCAAAGATTCTGAAGTTAATATCCCTTTTCTTAACATTTCCTAAGTGGGCATACTTATCTCTTGGATAGATAGGTCCTTCAAGCCTTTTTACATTCTTTCAACCTTGATATCTATTTCTTTTGCTTTATGTCCCTCCTGTGTTGTTAATTTGCTCGGTTGCTTTGACTTATCCTCTCGTTCTTCTATTAGTCGGTCTATTTTCCTAGCTATGAAATCCCTTATGTTAGGTGGAAATATTTTCATTTAATTCGGTTGTAGTATTTTCCCAACCATTTAATTTGTCAATCCGAGGTTCGTAGGCTTACGAAGCACACACACTATATATGCAGGACTGAAGTAGAAGTAATCTAATCTAAATTGCTGAAATGAAGCTAATCTAGGAAAGCAGGAAACATTAATCTAGAAAAGAAGGAAATTGCATAAAGGAAAAGCAATACAACATGTGAAGAGTTAGCGACAAATAACATATGTGAGATCACACAATAAATCTATCTTGAATTACATAAGAGTAATCAAATGACAATCATGAAAGCATAACAATGAAAGAATATAAATCAAAGCTAAGAATCCCTTTCTCTTTTGAATCCTAATGACTACTCTGATTCTAATTACATCCTAATTGAATAATCTAATTGAATCCTCATGAAGAGAGAGCACTCTCTTTTATACATGAGATCCTTGAAGATAAGATAACCATCTCATTATTACAGATCCACTATTATCTCAACCTATTTTCCATTATTACAAAATATAATCCCTTTAAATCCTCACACATATCTCTCATATATCTTGGGTAAGATATTCCAACCAAATCTCCATGATATTCTCCTTGGAATAAGCTTGAATTATCTCCTCAAATATTGAAATGGTGGAGGAAGTATTGGAGAAGTCCTTTGAATTAATCCTTCACATATTCCTACACATTACAAAGCTCACACATATTTTAGATATATATGAAAACATGTTGATTTTCTAACATTTAATCACAAATTCCTTTTAAATACTAAAATGAATAAAGTGGATACCAATAAGGTGAAACCCAAGTATATTTATGGAAANATCATGAAAGGTTAATGGGGCGATGAAATGTGAAGAAGGATGACGGGAAAGGTGGATGAGAATAGGACATTTCTGAGCCCCAACACCTTAATTCTTTCTTTTTCTTTTCTGTAGCTTCTTCCTCTTCTTTCCTTCTGATATGATCCTTCTCAATCCAAGTCTTACCTAACAAAAGTGGGAAAGGAGTGTTTCCCCCAACAAACCTAATGAATTCAAATTCTTCTTTAGTCGATGTTCCATGAACAATAATAGGTACAGTAGTTAATCTTCCACATAAAGTTATCATTATTCCCTTAAAAAAGATTATCCTTCCTAAAGAAGGTACCACAATAGGCTTTCCAAAAACTTCCAAGTTTCTTCTTTCATAATATTCACTTGTGTTTCTTCATCCAAAACTATACAATCTATGTCGAAGTCTTTTATTCTTGTACTTATGCGTTGTTTTTCTTTCAGGATTTCTAGTAAACTGACACCTTTATGAACATCTATCATTTATTTCAACTGTAATAACGTAGTCTGAACTTCATCCAACCCTTTCTCTTTATGACTTTCTAACATGCCCTTAGTCTCTTGAATTTTTTCATATTTTTCTTGTCTATGCCCATTCTTTCAACTTTAGCAATAATCCTTGGACAATCCTCAACCTCATGACCAACAACCTTACAACAAAGACAGATAGGGCCTGCCCCAGGACATTCCTTAGCAATATGTCCCAACCTTCTACAATTATAACATAAAGTCAATCCTCTTTTTCTCTTAAATGTTCCCCAATCTTTTCTGTACTATGCACTTCCCCCAAGATCATAGTGTTAGACCTGTAATATGCAAAAAATAGTTCTAGGTTCCTGCATACACTTATTAGTCCAAAAACTCTTTCTATGCATAGGAATAACATATATTTCTTCATTTCCATTAAATTTACTCAAATCAATTATTTCTTTCAACTATGCCTTAGCCTTCAGATTAGGACAAAATGTATTAAACATACTTAAGTTCATGTTTTAAAAAACAAAATTTCACTTATCTTTCTCTTGCCAAAGCACAAAGCTTGATTCTTTTAGAATATTACCTATTTTCTTCAGAAAAAATTACCTTCTTGGCACAAAGCTTCGTAATTCAAGTAGAGTATTGCACACTTCAACAACAGACCTATGCACAAAGTCTCTCTTTTTCTTTACTTCAGTTCCGAGCAATCACAGTTTCAAGTCCCGAAAATAGAACCATTTGTTGGCACAAGGGTAGACCTAGGGTTCAACACTTAACATCACACCAAAAAAACCCCGACTACCGGACCTTTCGGCAACACCTGCAAAGAAGTCGAACTCTTACCCGAGGTAGAAGTAAGGGGTGGTTACAATATGCAGGTGTTTGTAACCAGGAAAGGACAAAAATCTGTTATAAGAGTACTTCACAGAATATTATGTTAATGCTTAGTAAGTGACATGCATTAGTTTACTAACCCTATTAACACCATAGAGAATAATCAAATATAGATTGATGAAATAACAACAAATGATTATATACCCTGATCACTTATTACTTAGCACTATAAGTTAAATCTAACATTCATTTATCCTTAACATAAATAAATTAATAAAGCAAAAAAAAAATCTATCTATTACACATTATAGCCAAAGCACTAAGGAGATTCATAACAGAAATAACACAACACAAAGCAAACCACAAGACACCAGATATATGTGGTTCACCCCAGGGTGGGGATATGTCCACAAACCACTTCACCTCTTTATTATTCGCCAAAATATTACATCCCTTCACTCATGTGCACTAAACCACAGATTCGAACTTCCCACAAGACTGGAGATCCATGCACTAAGCGCTAGATCCTCCTTCCAAAACTAGGTCAAACGCACAAATCCAAACTCTCTATCACAACACTTAGCACCTTTTGCAAAATCATATTCAAACACAAAGCCTCGATGCACATACATTCCTTCGCACAAAGCATTCAGGACCTCTACTTCTACAATACATTCCTCTTATTTATACTTTAAAAAATCTTACAATAGGGCCTAAACATGGGGAAAACCCATGGGCTGACATCCCATAAACCCATTACAAAACCCTATAGGATCCCTTACTAGGTCCACATAACCCTCAAAATAGGTGAGATCCATGATCTTAGATCCACCTGGGTGCTCCTTCTTCGACCAACGTGTCGAAGTCCAAAAGGGGGTCAAAGCTGATCAAATTTTCCCCAAAACTTGGTCGAGGGCCAACATGCTACAACCAAAAGGTGGATACAACCACCTATCCTTGACTCGTCCAAGCACCCTAAAATATAAGTGTCAAATAACTAATGAAACCACTTCCACACTATCGATGTGAAATATACCATTGTAAATCATATCAATCTGTGCCAACAACCTGTAACCAACATGTAACCATAACCTATAGTCAAATTGTACTAATAACCTGTAATTAACCTATACCAATAACCTGTAAACAACTTGTACCAAGAACCTGTACCAACATATACCAAATATACCAACAAACTGTAACAACAATATCCTCAATAGATCAGATTTGATAACATATATCTCATAGCCAATATCGGAACAACATCACTCAAACCATGTGCATGTAAGTCTCTCTAGTCATGTGCCATACATGTGAATATAATCATAATCATGTGGAATAATCCCTCACATGGAATAGACATCAAACCCTCACTGATATGAAGCCTCAAACTAAACCAACAACTTCAACAATATATCACAATAAAAATCCCTAAACCATGTACCAAAAAAACCCTCAACCATATACTAAAAAATACAAGATGTGCCTCAACACTCAAACCAACAAGATGTACCAATGATAAATACCAAACATACCGGCACCATATTTATGTAGATCCAACTCATACAGTAAGTTCCATACAACCAACAATCTCTCGAGGGAAAATCCTCAATCTCCCATAACCATATCTCATGTAGACAACAATATCCAACTACACATAAGAATATGACATACCTTTTGAACCTGTAGATAGATTTGTTGTACCTGATCACTGTAGACCTTCCTGGGAACTTTCTTTCAGACTCTAGAGACTCAAAATCCACATCTACTCAAGTTTTCATGTTTTTTCTCAACTTTACGTGACCTCTTCTTCTTCATCCCATGTAAGCACATGACTTCCTTCACTGTATCTCACATATGTACACGCCTTCCTCCACTGCAACCCATGTACACATAAAAAACTAGGGTTTTTTCAGAAATAATGCAACTCTAAAAATTTCACTGTCAACCCTCTTTGTTGCCTTAGACTTGCATAACTTCAGATGTATCAATGATTGTCTGCAATAAACATTTCACAAAAAAATAGATAATTGATGTGTTCAATAGGTGATAATAGGAGATCCTTTCTCTCTTATTTATACTCTCCAAGTAGCTTCCTTAAAGGCTTATCTTCTAACTACCTTTACACAACTTCCTTCTTTTAGGGATAACTCACTTATAACCACTTTATCCACAAATAGTTAACTCCCACTTCTAGTTGCAACTAATTTATTTTTAATTATTTTATTTTTGCAACAACTTAATCATTATTAACTCCTAGTTACAACCACTTTGACTAGTAAACTTCTTGTAGGAAATTCTAGAGGAAATTGATTTCTTTGACCTTCTAGGGGCTTCTATATAACTCATGAGGGTTCTCCAACTTCATAAATCCATAACTCTATAACCATGAGGATTTATGTGACATTCCACATATCGTCAGAAATGGCACGACATGTATTATCCATCTACAATAGTCTTACCCATAAATACACTGATATTCATGCCTTTATACCTCAAAACAAATTGAGTCCATTAACCATACTATTAGGGTTACCATAATTTTCTACCGAACTTTATTCAAGGGTTGACATCAATGAAAACCAACCATATTAATCAACAATCTTTCCCTTTTGAATTGATGGAAACACTCCGATGCAACACTGAATTCATCTCGCTCATGCTCCCCCTGTGACCATCAATCCTTCTGGAAACATGCCTCTGTGCTCTCTCTCCAAGAATCTAACTCTCTCTCCATGCATATTATAAATCTCTCCCCCTTTGACATCAATGAAAAAGGTAACTTCTCATTGGGGCTGCTCCCCCTAATTGAACTCTCCCTGAGACTGCTCTCCCAAACTGAAATATCCTCTTTATGATTCTTCCTTGTGTAAATATAAGGCATATAAGAATATAATTCAAAATTCATTGTGGGTGTTATGGGTAAAATTATCCTAATCTGGCTCTAGCGACTAGGGAGAGTCTTGACACCCTAAAATATAGAAAAGGTTCTATTATACCCAAAAACACACACAACCTTACAATAATTAAGGGAAGACAAATAAGATAGAAACATGTACCTTAAGTCCTTATGGCTGACATCAATCCCTTTAGATTTTTTTTTGTTCCTAGACTACAGGCATCCTCTGAAAGCTAGTCTAAAAAAATCTTATAGAACAATCTAGGACAACATATACTTAATTATCAAGATTATCTAAAGAGTTAGTCATTAATGAAAATATTCATAAGAATAAACACATAGACAGAAGATATGGGACACACACTTTTCTCTTTTATTAATAACAAATTTAGAGGTTATAACCTGAACTTTGTTGTTGCTGCTCCACGAACCTTGACTGGGTTCCTCTTGTTGGATTACTGAGAGGGGGGTGAATCGGTAATAGCGTAGTTATAATCCTTTTTCTCCAAATAATCGAAGCGTTATATCAATGTAGAATTATTATCCAATAATGAGCAATAAGAAATGAACAATAACACACATACACAGTACACCAATGTTTTACGTGGAAACCCAAATCGGGAGAAAACCACAAAATTCTTTATCTTATATGTCTTGAAGAATTACCTTCATTGGAAGAACCAACTTGCTTTGTTTTCCAGCTGCAACTGGAAGGAGGCTCCAACCCCCTAGTTTCTTAGGCTACAACCTGAGGGAAGCTCCAACTCCCCAATTCTCTAGCTACAACTAGAAGAGGCTACAACCCCCTATGTTCTCCCACTAAAACCACCTATCCTTTCCCCATCTAAGCACCCTGAAGTAGAAGTAGAATGATGGAACCACTGTCACACTATCACTGTGAGATATACCATTGTAAACCTGTATCAATAAACCTAAAACATGAAACAACCATGCATCAACCTGTACCTCAACCTATAATCAAGCTATACCATAAACAAGTGCATCAACCATGCACCAACCTATACCAAGCAACCTATACCATAAACAAGTGTATCCAACCATGTACCAAGTGTGTACCAATCATGTGTCAACTACTCATCAACTACGACTCATCAATATGTACCAACATTATCAACTATACACCTCAACCATGTACCCAACTTGTACCTCAACCAAAAGACCTCATCAATTTCATCATACAAATATGATTTGTAACTCTATAATAGACTTGGTGTATATGATCACATACCTGCAAACCTTCCCTAACTTTAAACAACAAGAGACTAGCATTTTCATCAAACTTTTCTTTAGTCTCACATGACTAGTTTTGGATTAGTCAACAACCTTGACTTGAAATAATCATAACTTTGTACCTATAATGAATAAATATATAAAACTGATACATGATGTTATTTAGTGTGATTTATTCAATCCCTATAGGTGTTACTACTTGGAACCTCTCAAAAAATGAGTTATAGCAAAAATGGCACACCTTGCTGAATTCTGGCTTATTCTAGAGAGTGACCTTGTAGAGCGTTCCCCACACAAAATGTTTTTTGAATCAATATGAAATTGCTACAAAGAATAACAAAGACTGTACTCTAACCAACACATTTGGTCCCAGTGAATTTAGATCTTTTATGAAGAAGTTATGACATTTTTACCTGAAACACCTGTCTTTGATTAGTTTCAGGACTAGCCACAAACCCTATCTTCCATGGAGTCTAACTCCAAAAATAAAACGACCCACAAATTGAATTTTTTACCAAGGATACTTGGATATGTTTCCTCAATGGAATATAAATTTCACAGTCTGAACCATTCTAGAAAAAAAGTTATTGCGAAAATGGTGAGATGACTTGAAACAAAAAAGCATACCTTAGAAAGCATCATCAAAAGAATTTATCCCTCCTTGAATTTTGGCCTCCTTTTATTCACTTACCTCATAAATTTGACTTAGATATCCTTTGGTTACCTAATACACCTATAGGTATTCAATATTCTCAAGTTTGTTTCAAATGAGAGAGCCTTGCCTCTCATTTATACTCTCCAAGTAGCTTCCTTAAAAACATCTTCTAGGTCATTTTGCCCACTTTCCTTATTTTAGGGTTAACCCACTTCTAATTTCTCCATTAAATTTATTATTTAAATAATTTATTTTGTATTAACTTTGAATTATAGTACACTCATCACTTAACTTTATTATTTACCTTCTAAAATCTCTTAAACCACTTTGACTACTTTGACCTTTTGGGGCTTCAAGCCAACATGTGAGGGTCCTCCAACTTCGTAAGGCCATAACTCTCAAACCACGAGGCGTTATGTGACATTCCACATACCACCAGAAATTGCATGACATGTAATATACATATAGAATAGTATGACCTACAAATATATCAAAAATTATACCATTATCCATAAAACAAACTTGGGTCCATTACCCAAACTTGGGTTCTCTAACTTCACATGGCCATAACTCTCTAACCGTGAGGAGTTATGTGACGTTCCACATACCACCAGAAATGGTGTGATAAGAACTATGCATATAGGATAGTTTCAATGACAAATTCATTGTCCTTAATTTCATTATTCCACCATTAAGCATTGGTTTTCTCACTCCGGAAAGCGTCTTCCCATGAGGGCTTTCACCATAAGGGGACCACTTTGGAGTTCATCCAATTTTAATTCTTATCAACCATGACATGAAAATAATGATTCATATTTACATCAAGCAATCTTGGGTCCATTACCCAAACCTTGTGCTATGAGGCTTTCTTCAAGGGTTGACATCAATGAAAACCAACCTTAAACAACAATATCCCCCTTTGGCATTGATGGAAACACTCTAATGCAATATTTAAATCATATCACTCATGCTCCCCCTAGAATCATGCCTCTTTCCTCTGTATCTGATAAATCTGATCCCCCTGGAACCATGCCTCTATCCTATGTATCTGATAAATCTTATCCCCCTAGAACCATGCCTCTGTCCTCTGCCTCTGTCTTCTGCATCTGATAAATCTCCCCCCCTTTGTCATCAATGGAAAAGGTATCTTTCCATCTGGGGTTGCTCCCCCTAATTGAACTGTCCTCTTATGGTGTTTCCTCATGTAAATATAAGACATGTAAGATAAGAATTCAAAAATCATTCATTTTGGAGTAGAAATAACTCCAAGTATCTAGTGAATATATTCAAAGGATTCCTGTGGAAGTGGTTTTGTGAAGATGTCTGCCACTTGTTCTTTTGTACCCACATACTCAACTATGATCTTTTCTGCAACCTGCTCCCGTAGAAAGTGATACTTGATTAGAATGTGATTCATCTTGGAGTGCATCAACGGGTTCTTCGAGATACTGATGGAACTTGTATTATCACGATAGATTGGAATGGGATCATCATACTCAACTTGTATATCTGTCAGAGTTTGTTTCATCCAAATAGCCTGTGTACAACATGATGTTGCTGCAATATACTCTACCTCGGTTGTATATAAAGATACTGATATTTTTTATTGCTTATCCATGATACTAAACACTCACCCAAGTAGAACGCTACTCCACTGGTGCTTCGTCGATCATCAATAAAACCTACCCAATCTGCATCTGTGTAGGAAATAAGTGATAGATCCTTTCCTTTTGGATAACATAATCAAAACTCTTTTGTTCCTTTGAGATATCTGAAATCCTCTTCACTGCTAACACATGTGACTCCTTTGGTGCTACTGAAATCGTGCCACCTATCCAACTACCTGCATTACATCTAGTCTAGATGTTGTCACATATAGTAGGTTGCCAATCATTGACCTATATTGCCTCTGATCTATAGACTTTGAATCATCATATTTGCTCAACTCGCAACTGGTTTGCAATATTCCATTCCAAACCTCTTTATCATTTATTTTATATACTTGGTTTGAGAAATAAATATTCCTTGGTTTCTTTGACATATCTGAAGTCCCCAAAAAAAGGATATTTCTCCAAGTAACGACATTTCAAATTCATTCTGCATATCTTTTGCAAATTTCTAGATTAACCTGTCATCATCACTACCAAAAATAATATCATCAACATAAACTTCAATTAATAAAATATTACCTTGACTTACCTT
>JASDQU010207411.1:1608-17878 GCA_032191745.1 Picea mariana
GACACTCGATGTGGATCATGGCATTGTTTGTAATTAGAATTGGATTTTTGTAAAATATCATGGACCTGTTGTCATATGTGATGAATTCATTCAATACAATTGGTGGCTTTATCAACCTTATATTGAGCATGGGATGATTTTTCCTGTGTGAATTCAAGGGGTAGTGTGACATCAATGGGACCCAATGGTTAAAATCCCAACCCCACCTGAAAGGGACTTTGGTTGGTTGAGCTATGAAGGGATATGTTGTAGTTATGTGGAACATAGAGGAGACTCTCATCCCATGTGTGCGTATGTTTGGATTTGTACATGCACAAGATATGCACAATCATTAAGTTAACAACCTATATCTGGCCATCAATTTGGGGGTGGAATGCAATGGATTTGGTGAGCTTGGTGTCCAACAGTGACCAGGGGTTGGACCAAAATGTGTTGAGGAACCTGTTATCCAAACATGATATGATGGTATGTGGTATCCCAAAGTTTCAAAGAAGATATTGGTAGTGGCCTCCGCTGTGATATTCTTCTTGCTGGTTGTGAGGATGGCCATCTTAGAAAATCGATCAACCACCACAAAAACATAGTCATTTTCCTACTTTGTTGAAGGAAGGCCTGACATGTAGTCCATCAAGATGGATTCCCATGGCCTGTTGGGAGTAGGTAGAATGGTTTTCATGCCTTTCTTCTTAGTGGCTCATTTGGAAATGGAAAATGTAATGTAGGATCTGTTATACTTGATGACGTCTTGTCAAAGTTTCGACCAATAGAAATGTTCTATAGTACTTCCAAAATGTCCCACCATCCGACTGTAGTGAGATTACCGAATCATATTCTCACGCTCGTTTGAAGGAACATAGAAGTGGCACATATGGCATGAAAGTATGTCCTAAATATGAAAGTCAGTGGCAGTCGTGCCTATGCCTAGCATCTGGTAAGTGGTAGCAAAGTCAGGATCGCTCTTGTAGAGTTGGGGCCACTTAGATACCTCATGGTCACATGAGTGGAGCACCATGGTTAAGTCTACAATTGGAGGTTGACTGAGGTAGTCAAAGATATGATTGGTGCTCCCTGTCTTATATTTGATGTTGATATGGAACTGTTGCAAGTCTGTGGGCCAATTTTGATGGTGGTCATTCTGTAATTTTCCTTGTGTCTGCATGAACTAGAAAGGCTTATGATAAGTGTGTATGACTATATCCTTCTTGAGAATGAACTGCTTCCATTTTTTACATACTTTTATAATGGAATACATTTCTTTGTCATATTTGGGGTACTTATGAATGGAATCTGATAGTATCTCACTATTATATGCCATTGGATGACCATGTTGAGTAAGGGTGCGCCCATGACATAGTCTAAATCATCAGTCTTAATCTCAAAATATTGTTCCATATTGGGTAAGGAGAGTACTGGAGTTGAGCATGAGTGATGTTTCAAATCATCAAATGCTTGTTATCGTGACTTCCACCACAAGAACATTTCCTTTCCACCACCCTTGGTCAATTGGCTGAGAGACCATGCAATATGGGAGAATCCCAACACAAACCTACTATAGAAGTTAGCAAGTCCTAATAAAATTCGAAGATTGGTTAGTTTTGTTGGGGATGGAAAATCACAAATGACTTGGATATTGGATGGATCCACATGCACACCATGCTCATAAAAAATGTATCCTAGGTATTGGACCATGTTCATGTTGAAGGAGCATTTTTCTAAGTTAACATATAGCTTATGTTGTCGCAGAGTGTGAAGGAAACACTGAATATGATGCAAATTTTCTGCCCAATTCTTGTTGAAGATGAGGATGCCATCCAGATATACTACCACAAAAGAATTGGTGAAGGGATGCAATATATCATCCATGAATCTTATGAAAGTTGTCGGGGAATTTGTCAAACAAAAGGGCATGACTATCCATTCAAAAAGAGCTTTTTTGGACTTGAAATCATTCTTCCATACATCAATATGTTTTATTGGGACCAGGTGGTAGCTAGAATTTAGGTCAATCTTGCAAAAAAACTTGGCTAGCTTGAGCTGGTCAAGAAGGTCGTCAATTCAGGGAATTGGGTATCAGTTCATGACTGTGATTTTGTTTAGGGCCCTGCAATTAATGCCTATTATCCAAGTCCCATATTTCTTGTGTACGAGTACAATTGGGATCCCGCAGGGTGAGGAGATGGGTTGGATGTGCCCCTTTTGAAGCAACTCTTGGATATGTCGCTTAATTTTCCTTGTTTTCCATCAGATAGGAGTGATAGACTAGCCCATTGGGTAGAGGTGCAATGGGGGTTAGATCGATTGAATTCTTGAATTGATAATGTTGTGACACCCCGATGGGTGAGGAGAAGATGGATTTGTATTCTTTTACGATCTTGTCACTTGCTTCTGTTGTGTGGAGAGGCCTTGTGCAGAGGCCATGAATGTGGTTGCGATCTTCTGTTTACTTTGAAAGTGAATCATGCAGAAGACAAATTTCCCAGTCTGAGAAATGACCTTCCTTCATTACTTAGCAGAGATAAAATAAATAGCAGTAGGTGGAGATATCTCTGGTATCATGTAAAATTTTCTACCCAAAGTAATAATAACACTGTGAGGTCTAGAATCATATACAACATGTCATTTCCATAAATCTTGTTAGCCTAAAAGAACATCACAAACTCGAAGGGGGGAAATATCACACAATGCATCATCCTTGGAGGGCTTGATGTCGTAGGGTAGATGACATTGAAAGGACACTGTTGGGTGAAGCATAAGTCTCTTCCTTGGTAGAGCCACCAAATGGCATAGGGTTGTAGGTGTGGTTTCGTCGGTAGGTTCAACCGCTTAATGACCTTTGTCGAGATCAAGTTATTTTTACTTTCACTATCGAAAATGAAATGCAATGGAGCACCCTTCACCCACATATGCGAGTGAAAAAGGAGTTCACCTTCCTTTGGTTCACTTGGTTGGACCTTGGTGGTAGTGACAGTGGCACTGGGTTTTGTGTCAATGATTCACTTCCCTTTATATGGATCGAATTCTAAGTTGGAACCTACCTCTGACTCTGAGGCTTTTATCTTGGCCACCAATGACTGCTTCAAGCAACATTCATCAGTGTTATTCCAAGGAATTTTATAGAATTCACACCACTTCCCAATGTCTTTCTTGATGTTCTCATTACCCTTCTTTGTTTGCAACCTGGACTGGTTGTCCTGATGGGGTCCATCCTTGCTCTGTCCTGTGTTTCATGGGTTGGTCCTACCTTTTCCCTGCTTCTGCTGTGAGGAATTTGCAGATCCAAAATCCCACTTCTTTTGTTTAAATTTCTTCTCTATTTTGACAACATATCTATATGTCGCGCCCAATGATGAGATGTCTAGAAACTACATTTTTATTTGGATTTATCTATGCAGACAGCCGTGGTACCTGAGCACTAGTTTTCATTCAAATTCCTTGATACCCATCTTGGTGGGTAAGGTATGGAAGATATTTTTGAAATATAGTGTTGTCTGGTCCCTTTCCTGTCGCAGTGTGGTCCATCTCGTATATTGGTCATCATAGCTTCCAACATGGTAGTATTGTTCCTTAATAACATCCCTGACAGAATCCCAAGTGAGGGTGATCACAAATATTGCATATTCCTCAATGTCTCTTTGCTCATAGTAAGTTTCCCACCAATCCTTGACATGGGGGACAACCTTGGTCCTTAAGGAGTGAAAAGGTAATCTTTTCTCTATTGAAAAAATTATGGACCGAAATATACACTTCTAACAGATCCAACCATTTATATACAACATCTGTATCTATATGGACTTCAAATAAGGGGATATAAAAATTGACCTGTACCTTGAAGGGGGTAGCACGACCACTTGATGAAGATGTGTCGCCTGTTGTCAGTCGTTGAAGGATCTGTGCAAAGTTATCCATCATTTCGTTCCTTTGTCGTGCGAGGGATTCCTCGAGCAACAATTTAAAAGGATACCCTACTCCATAATATCTCTTTTCTTGGTTAATGGGAGGTCATCATGATCGATGGGGGTGGTCTTGCAAGGGCTTAACCACTTCAAGTCCAAACTCCTTGTACCTTGACCTCATTGGCAACATGCACAAAGAAACAAATAAAGAGTAGACCGCTCTGACACCACTGGTCTGGATTTATAAATAGAATGAAATGGAATACAAATGTATAGAAAATAAATACACAAAGATATAGTAAAACTTGACTTCTATTAATAAAGAGAATATCTTGAAACTATAAAATTGCAGACTAAAACAAACTTGCTCGAATTGTGGCATCTTATCTCTGAGAAGAGATCTCACGACTATGCCCATTCATAAAAATATGGTTACAATGAGGCTCTAAAGGCATTTTAAACTTAAATCATGAATTAGAAAACCCTAAACATCCAAAAACCTAACCCTAGGAAATGAAGTGCCAAAATTCATGTGGGCCCAGATGGGGTAACTTGATACACCAATTTTGTGGGGTTGTAACTTTTGCATATGATATTATTTTTATGCGCACGATAGCTTGTTGGAAATAATTATCTTAGGACTACACATGTTTCCATCACATTGTAGCTAAAGCCTACAGTGTCCCTATGTCACGCCCAAAAAAATTTGTTTAGGGCCTCAAAATGGCCCCGAAAGTTTAGGAACTGGAAAACTAGGAAACAAATACCAAAATGAAGATTGTTCTTTGATCCAGTGGAATAGGTGGGTGGCCACCGATATCCACCTGGATCAATTTGGGGTACATGATCGATGGAGGGGAGGTCAAGATATATCCTGCAAATATGGAGGCCATCATGAAATGGCTAGTTCCTACAAGTTTCACTAAAGTTAGGAGTTTTCTCGGGGCAACACAATCCTTTCATAAGTTCATATCTTCATTTTCAGTAGTAGCTGCACCACTCCACACCATAACAACGAGTGGTAATAGTGTCCAGTGGGAGAATAATGAACAAAAGACCTTTGATGACTTGAAAATAAATATTAGTCAAGCACTAGTGCTCACACTAACAAACTTGCAGAATACCTTTGAAGTCAAGACAAATGCTAGTGGGTATGCCATGGGAGTATTATTGTTGCAGTGAGGGAGACCCATTTGCTATCATTCTGAATTATTTCATGGGGCGGTTCTCAACTAACCTACCTATGAAAAGGAGCTATATTACTTAGTACAGGATGCCAAAACATGGAAGAACTATTTGATGGAAAATAAGATAATCATCCACACAAATCACCAATCACTATAGTATTTGTAGGCCCAGAGTAAGCTACAACAAACCAAGAATTACAAGTGGATGGGGTTTTTACAAAAAATTCATCTATTCATCAAGTATAGGAAGGGAAACATAAATGTAATATTCCGTATATAAAAAAGTATGCATAACAGAATAAATAGATAGAAATGACAGATGAACAACAATATAACTAGAACAACACCACAATAATACCAAAATGATACCAAAATAACACCAGAAAGAGCACTTTTATTACTGAGAGCAATGTTCACTTGCCTCTTTGAGGGGGAAACCTCCAGCAGAGAAGAGCTCAATTAAAATAATATCCAAGACCAAAGTTCTCATACCCTCGACTCCTATTTATACTAAATATGTCTATCAAAAGAACCATCTAGAGGAAGATCCTTCTAGAAGCAGAAGCTTTTATTAGGTTTTCTTACATTGGAATTATTATTCCTTATTGATAGGCCTTATTAATATTGACCTTTATTACATGGAAATATATTATTCTACCTACATGAGGGGTTAGGTCCCTAACATGTCCTCCTCATTAAAAATAGTCTTGTTCTCAAGGCTTGAGATGGGAAAATTGTTGCAGAATGGTAGCTGGTTCCCAAGTGGCATATGCTGCAGTTGTATCTTTCCATTGGACTAACACTTACTTGATGGTTCACTGACACAGACGATGCTCACACTGGTCCAAAACTGCTTGTGGTTGTAGCCAAATGGAGCCTTCTTCATCCAACTCGAGAAGGTTGGTTTGAGTTTGGCACTTAGTTCCAATCACCTTCTTTAAGAAGGAAACATGAAAAACAAGATGGAGGTTAGAATGACTAGGAAAAGATAATTGATAGGCCACCTGTCTCAGACGATTGAAAACGGTATAAGGACCATAAAATTTGGGCGCCAGTTTCTGACAATGGTCAACCTTGAGGGAATTTTGCTTGTAAGGTTTCACTCAAAGAAACACCAGATCCCCTTCTGCAAATTGATGTTTAGAGAGACCTTGATCTGCTTGTTGCGTCATGCGATTCTGGGACATGACCAAATTCTCTTCGAGGGTACGGAGAATAGGCTCTCGAACTGTAAGTGTTTGGTCAACTGCATGGACCTTAGAGACATCTGGAAAATATGAGAGAACTGAAGGTGGATTTTGTCCATATACCGCTTCAAAAGGATTCATGTGGGTAGTTGTATGGTACGAAGTGATGTATTACCATTCAACAAGTGGTAACCATTGAGCCCACTAATTTTTCCTTTCTAATGCAAAACACCTCAAATATGTTTCCAAACACTTGTTGACAACTTCAGTTTGACCATGAGTATAGGGATGATAAGTTGTGCTGAGATGYAATTGGGTGCCTTGTAGCTTGAACATTTCTTTCCAAAAACTACTGGTGAAAGCTGGGTCRCGATCAGAAACAATAGAATGCGGCATGCCTTGAAGCTTGAAGACCTGATCCATGAAAATTTGAGCCACAATGGATGCTWTAAATGGGTGTTGAAGAGACCATAAATGAGCATACTTGGAAAGACGATCAACTACCACCATAATGAYTGATTTATTTCCCGATTTAAGTAATCCTATAATAAAATCCTTAGAGATATCCYGCCAAATAGAAAGTGAAATMAGAAGCAGTTGTAGTGTGCCAGGAKATTTGACTATTTCTCCCTTGTTRCATTGACACACATCACATTCAGCCACAAAATTACAAATGTCTTGTTTCATACCGTCCCMMAAAAAAGAACTTTTGACTCGGTCATAGGTTTTGGTAAACCCGGAGTGCACAGCTYYGGGTCTAGCATGAAGCTTATAAAGAATAGTGGATTTAAGTTTTGACTRTTTACTTAAATACAAATGGCCTTTGTATCAAATCTCATCATTGAGCCAAGAGTACCCTAGGGAAACTGGAGAATTGGACTGCAATTGTTGTATCAGATGTGAACTTTTGGGATTGTGTAGCCATTCCTGGTCAACATCTTGGAGCCAATATGGTACAATGAAGGAGAGAGAAAAAAGGGACCCTTCATCTTCATTTTTTCTGGAAAGTGCATCAACAACCACATTGTCTTTTCCTTTCTTGTAAATGATCTCATAATCATATCCAAATATCTTAGTCACCCATTTTTGTTGCTCTATGGAGGAAAGGTGTTGTTCTCGAAAATGCTTGAGTCTTTAATGATCTGTCTTAATCTGAAGGCATTTTCTCAATAGATAAGGGAGCCAAAGATCCACAACATGTAGAATAGCCAACATTTATTTTCATAGATTGATTTTCCCAAATTTCTCTCGGACAATTGTTTGCTGGTAAAGGCCAAAGGCTGACCCTCTTGCATAAGGACAACGCCAATTCCTTTCCCGGAAGGATCACATTCCAGGAAAAAGGTCTTTGTGAAATCAGGAAGGGTCACGACTGGATTGGTGCACATGGCCATCTTCAAGGTTTGAAAATCCTGAACAACTGTTGGAGTCCAAGTGAAAGAATTATTTTTAAGGAGTGCAGTGAGAGGTGCCGCAATCTTTCCATAATTCTTAAAAAACTTGCGATAATAACCAGTTAAACCCAAAAATCCATGCAATCTTTTGAGAGTCTTTGGGTGAGGTCAATCTTTCATAGCTTCAATCATTTTAGGATCCACCCTGACGTCATCCTTTCCAACAAGATGACCCAAGTACTCGACTTTTGAGGCGCCAAAAGCACATTTATATTGTTTGAGGAAAYGTTGGTGCTGAGAGAGTAGYTGGATAACTTGATCCACATGAGAAAGATGGTTGTCCAAGTTTTACTATAGATGAGGATATCATCAAATAAAACTAAGACAAAATGATGGAGAAAAGGACAGAAGACATGATTCATGAGGCTTTGGAAAGTGGAGTCAAAATTACACAAGCCAAAGGGCATGACCAAAAACTCATAGTGGCCCTCATGAGTTCTAAATGCAGTCTTAGGAATGTCTTCATCTTTCATACAGATCTGGTGGTAGCCAAAATGAAGATCAAGTTTAGTAAAGAACTGGGTGCCACTCAATTCATCAAAGAGGTCATCAGTGAAAGGAACGGGAAATTTGTCTTTAATGGTGAGTTTGTTGAGGGTGCCAAGAACCAAATTATTTATTAAGGACCATGACCACAGGAGAAAAGTAGGGGCTCATACTAGGGCAGATAACACCTGCGTTGAGCAGTTCTTGAACAATTTTCTCAATCTCATTTTTTTGGGAAAAGGGTGAACATAGGGATGGATATTGGGAGGAAGGATTCCTGGGACAAGGGGAATGGAATGATCATAAACACCACAGGAAGGAGGGATTCCCTGGGGAGTGGAAAAAACCACTTGATGTTTAGAGAGGATGGATTGGAGGTCCTGCGACATAGAGGGTGTCTCAGTTGCTTGAATGGCATGGAGTTGGGAAATAATGCCAGAATGACATTTTTTAAGCAGCTTTTCCATGCAATGGGAACTAATGATATTTAGGGAACTGACAATGATTCCTTGGAACTTATATTATTGTCCCTCTTGGTTGAATTGCATGTTTAATTCCTTAAAATCCATGAGAATGGGACCCAAAGTGCTTAGCCATTATGCACCCGACACAATGCCACAACTTCCCATGCTGATAGAAAACATATGAGATTTCAGGTGGTATTCACCAATTTGGAGACGCACATTTTCACAACTCCCTCCACATTTCATGGACCCGCCATTGGCAATCATGATTTGAAAATTATTGACTGCAGGGATATAGAAATTAGTTTCTTGGGCAATGTGGTGCTGAATAAAATTATGGGTTCTTCCACTATCAACAAGAATGATGACCTTCCTATGCTTGACGTAACCAATTAGCTTGAGGGCTTGGGGAGAAGAGAAGCTAGTGAGAGCATTTAGGGAAATGATTGTTTCTACTTCAGAAGGGTCTGAGGGAGGGGTTATGCGAGTGGGTTCAGGTGACACAGACACAAGGGGAGCCTCAACATCCTCTTCCTAAACATCCTCCGAGATGGCCATAAAAATATTTTGTTACTTACACTTGTGTCCCAGAAAATATTTGTCATCACAATTATAACAAAGGCCTTTGAGTTGGAGTTCATCCATTTCGACCCTGGTCAATTTCTGGATCTTCAGTGGAGTAGAAGGAGGATTGGGAGTTACTAGTTTCATGCGAGGAATAAAGTAGGGTTTTTGGTTTTGAGAAGAGACAACCTGTTGTGCTTCCTTATCTCTTTTAGTAGTGTCCACCCAACTCTGAGGCTGAGCCATGAGGACATGGGCACAAATCTCATCCTTAAGGCCAATGATAAAATGTTCTCATAAAGAAGCATCAGACATTCCCTCTGTATGAAAAGCTGATCGCTCAAAAGCAGCTCTAAATTCTTCCATTGTGCCAGATTGTTTCAACTTTGTCAAATGGCCTAAATGGTTTGTGTTAGTGTCAAAGAATTCATAAATCTCTGCCACAAAGTGTATCCAAGACACATACCCTTGGCATGAATTTTTTCTCCATTGAAACCATTGCCAACGTTCTTGATCTAGATGGAGAACACCATGCTGGAGTTTGGCCAGCTCATCTGTAATTCCATACAAAGAGAAATAATGTTCCATTTGAGTTACTCAGCCAGTGTGATATGAGCCATAAAATTTGGTCACATCCAGACACGAAAGGCGTAGGTCATGCTGAAAGTGATGGGGCTGAAAATTTTGGGAATGAGAGGAAGTTTCAACTTCGGTATGCAAAGGTGGGTCAGATAAGGGAAGATCTGCAGGGATATGCACCTTGGCGCAAATCATCGTAGTGATAGATTCGATATGGGTAGTAATGTCTTGTTTGAGTTCCTCTATTGAGGCGGATATGGAGGAATGCATGTTTTTATTGATGGTGGAAATATTGGTGCCGAGCTATCTCACTTCTTGTTGGGTTTCTGTGAAATTAGAGTGGAAGTTATTGAAGCGAGCTTCCAAGTCTTGGCTACAGGTATGGGCCATGATGACTAGGGAACATGAAAAGGGGCAGGTGGGACCACACAAAAGATGGGTTGTGGGTGAAGTGTATCACAACGATCAGGGCGATGATTTGAATCCAATGGGGTAAAGCCCAAATAAGGGTGTTGGAAGGGGGTTGGGGCCATGATAATTTTTTTTTTTGCTGAAAAACGATAGGTATGACTGCGATAAGGGCGAAGAGAGAAATCCAATGGAATAGGTCTCAAATAATGGTGCCAACATGAGCCAGACCTTTTTTTTTAACTCCCGCGGAGTTATACTACAATCTAAAGAATACTGCAGTGATGAAATGCCCAAATGCTTAACATGAAGAAATGTGTATTAATTTCACAATTCGAATGCAGGAGACACAATTGCGCAACAATAGATCTTGTCTGTTATGTTTTTTTTTCGTCCCAAAGGTTAGGTATTCAAGGGTTCTATAAACAAGGGTTTTCCCTGTGCTATAGCTATATGATATACGTGCAGGGTCCAACAGTAGTACTCGGCCCAATATCTCAGGGAACCAACTAAGTAGGCTAGACCGAGCCCTTAGCCATACTACCCAACTACCCAGGTACTAGAGATTATCCTCTCGAGTGTTGTTCTTGGTGGCACTATAACATTTAGGCGAACGATCAGTTTATCTATGGAGGGATTCAAGAGATATAGGTTGATCTGTATACAAGTGATGCTTGATGCGCTACCACTCGAAGGGGTACCAACATGGGTTACAAGGGTGGCCAACGTATGTGTACTTAAGTACCACTTGTATTTCCTACATGTATGAATCCCCGACTATGGGTTTATGTGTGTAATGACAAATCTTTATAGCTTAAAGACTTTGGAATACGTCTCTACCTCGAAATACAATTAACCCACAATTTTATGCCGAGGAAGGTGCTCTAATACCACTTGTAATATTCCAGATATAAAAAGTATGTAGAACAAAAATAAATAGCTAGAAATGGCAGATGAACAACAATATAACCAGAACAACACCACAATAATACCAAAATGATATCAGAATAACACCAGAAARAGAACTTTGATTACTGAGAGCCATGTTCACTTGCCTCTGTGAGGGGGAAACCTATAGCAAAGMAGAGCTCAATTATAATAATATCTAAGACCAAAGTTCTCATACCGTCGACTCCTATTTATACTAAATATGTCTATCAAAATAACCATCTAGAGGAASATCCTTCTAGAAGYGGAAGCTTCTATTAGGTCTTCTTACATTGGAATTATTCTTYCTTATTKCTAGGCCTTATTAATATTGATCTTTATTACATGGAAATATATTATTCTACCTATGTGAGGGGTTAGGTCCCTAACAATAAATAATTTGGTATACATGMTTTCACGACAATGCACACCCAAGATTACAKCCTTGGGAACTCTGATGCACATTGAGCCTTTTACCCATGATGCATACAAAGAGGCATACACAAAAGATGATGACTTTAAGGAGGTGTTTTGGTACCTACAAGGCCAAATTCATATAGAAGAAGATGACGAAAAGGTTGACTATTATTTCCACGATGGTTTACTCTATAAGCTCTAAAATCTCTATGTCCCTAAAGGTGAATGATTGCAACTTATCAGAGAGGCACAAAACTCCAAGGCTGCATGACATTTTTTTTTTAGGAAGACAATTTCCAACTTACAAAGGTACATGTATTGGTCTAGAATGCAAGAATATGTAGCACGACATATTAGAGGATGTATACTTTGTTGTACCAGCAAGCCTATTGGCCCATAATGCAAGAAGATGTAGCACAATATTTTTCCCGAGATTGTTCTAGGCTAGGGAACAATGTCAAGGCATATCGTTACAATTTAATCTGAGATTTTAGGGAATTTTCAAAGACACATTAGAGATGTTCAATAAATTGTCTAGTTCTTGAATACCTGAGGTTGTGGAACCAAGTTCTAAGCCACATCCTCTCCAACCTACAATTGTGAGAGAAATACTTCCTCAGATAGATCCTATGTATGAGTCACATAAAGTTGTTTATCTATGGTTACAACTATTTTATGACATTTTGGATGATGAACAATTTATTGGGAAGTTGTAGAACACAATCAAAAGGGCCTTGGGAACCAAAGGAAACTCAGAAGAGTCTATTGCTTCTAACCTTCCAATAAGGAACACAAGTAGGATATAGAGAAGGAAGAGGAGAAACGAGAGATAATTTTGGCTGAATGCCCATGTTAATGACTATGGGATCAAGGGAATTATGTTGGACTTATGTTATGATGTCAATGTATTTCCTAGGAAAACTTGGGAAGTGATGGGTAAGCCCGAACTTGTATATTATCCTATTCTTTTGTGGATGGAGAACCAATACTGCATCTATCAGGTAGGCAGGCTGCAAAACATGAAAGTGGATTTGGATGGCGTCAAAATAGTGGTAGACTTTGAACTCATCGAAATAATTGGGGAAAAGGATCCATACACAACTTTGTTAGGAATTGACTAGGCCTACCAGAACTACATTATAATTGACCTTAAGAAATAAATTATGAACTTTGAATATGATGGCATGAAAGTAACCCAACCTCTAGACCCTTATCAAGGTCCATGGTATAGTGACCCAACATATGAAAGTATGGAGTAAGATTCTTTGGATCAACTCTGTACTATGACTGTAGGAAACCGAGTATATTACATTAACCTTATTGCAGACGAATCCATGAGTTGGTGAAGTATTCATACTGCAAATGAATACTTGGAAGCTACTTGGGAAAACTGGAAACAAGGAAGGTATGAGAGATTTTCAAGACATTGCACAACCATACGAACAATAAGGTGTATTGGCACATAAATCATATAGTGTCTGACATATGATGGTACCTTGAATTTACAGATTTTTTGGATTAATATGAAGGGTGGAGTTGCAACAAAAAACAACCTCTCAACACTTGACCTAGCCCTTAAATATTCTCCAGCGAGGTGGTGGGATACTCACAAAGCAACTCTATCCTCTTGGGATGAATTCAAGATCACTATACAACATCAGTTCCTTCAACTAACACAAATATYGTAGATGGAATAAGATCATAAGAAGAAAATTTAGTTGTTATCCTTAGAGATATATGATGGTATGTCTAACTCRGTTGCACACATTGAGCATTRTTTACAAGTGTGGAAGGATACACAACTCCCATCCTCCTTGTGGACACATAACTTCTTCCATTCTCTAGGGTCAATTCCMAAATCTTGGTACGTGCAGGAGGAAACAAGAAGAMAAACAATATGTTGGAAGACACTTCAGGATCAGTTGTGCCATGATTTCTTGTTCTCTAGTACGACTCCCAAAATCGCAACTATGCTACAAAAAATTTAGAATATGTTTTTTAGTACTGGGGTTAAGCCTAAATATCCACTTACAATTTTCTCTGAGCATGAACACCTTGAATATATCTTGTATCCATCCCCTATGAGAATACCTATGGCATGTAGTAAAGTTTATAGGGACCCTAAAAATCCCGAGGACTTAGAGGAACTCAGACATTTAACCTTTCAAGAATCCACTGTAACAAGAGAAGTCAAGGATACCATATTAGGTGACATCAACATCTCATGCACCCAACCTTTGAGGTTGAGGAAAGTAAACATAGGCAATGAGGAACATCCTAAGATGGTGTCCATAGGTGATTACTAGGATGAACAAACTATGACATAGATACAGACTCTATTGCAGGAATACAAGGATCTATTTCCTAAGAGTTTCTTAGAATTGAAGGGGATTAAGGGATATTTAGGAGAAATTAAGATTGACTTAAAATCTAAGGCTAAGCCAGTTAAACATAGACCTTACCATCTTAATCTATGAGTAAAGGAGAAGGTTAATAAAGAGATTGATATAATGTTAGCTACCAGGCTGATTTTTCCTGTAGATGAGGCCGAGTGGATCAGTCCTATTGTAATATAGAGAAAGAAGGGTACTGCCTATATTAGATTCTATGTGGAATACATGAGCCTGAGCTCAGATTATGTGCATGACCCTTTTTCTACCCCCTTTAGCGATGTATTTCTTGATCAAGTGGTGGGAAATGAAGCCTATTCTTTTACAGATGGATTTTTAGGCTACCATAAGGTTAAAATTGTGGAAGAGGATAAAATAAATACTACCTTCACTACATAATGGGGTTCTTTTGATTCTAATGTGATGCTCTTTGGTCTGAAGAATGCCCTAATTATTTTATCTCACATAGTTATTGTTTCATCCAATAACTTTATTCATAAATTTATTGAAGTGTATATGGATGACTGAACAATGTATAACCTACTGAAAGATCACATAGGCCTGCTCTGATTGATGTTTGATCATTCCAGATAGCCACATATTTCCTTAAACATGAAAAGTGTATTTTTTTTTGTACCATTTGGAAATCTGCTAGGACATATAGTATATAGGGAAGGAGTACTAGTGGATCATGTGAAATTTTCGGTCATCCTCATTGTTTTTACCCAAACATTTGGGTTAAGTTTTTCATGTGCGCACCAAGGGAGCACTGCGAGCCCATTTTATAAGTTCTACATGCACCTGTGTAAGTGTGCAAGGATTTCCATTAAGGGAGCATCATACCTATCAGACAATTGTCTTAGGTTGATGGATAGTTGGTATGGATTGTTGGTTGTCATTGATGTCAACCCTTGGAGAAAGTCCGGTAGCGAATTTCGGTAGCACAAAAGTTTGGGTAATGGAACCAAGGTTGTTTCATGTATAAAGGTATGAGTTTTAATATATTTGAAGGTAAGACCATTCTATATGGATAGTACATGTCATTCCATTTCCAGTGGTATGTGGAATGTCACATAACTTCTCACGGTTAGAGAGTTATGGCCATGTAAAGTTGGAGAACCTAGGTTTGGGTAATGGACCCATGTTTGTTTGCTAGATAACGGTATGAGTTTTGATATATTTGCAGGTCATAATATTCTATATGGATATTACATGTCATTCCATTTCTAGTGGTATGTGGAACGTCACATAACTCCTCACAGTTAGAGAGTTATGGCCATGTGAAGTTGGAGAACCCTCATGAGTCATCTAGAAGCTCCAAAAGGTCAAAGTAGTCAAAGTGGTTAAAGATATTTTTAGAAGGTAAATAATAAAGTGAAGTGATGAGTGTACTATAGTTCAGAGTGAATACAAAAGAAATTCTTTAAATACTAAAGTTAATGGAGAAATTACTAAATTGAGAAGTGGTTAGAAGTGGGTTAGCCCTCAAATAAGGAAAGTGGTTTAAGATGGTTAGAAGGTAACCTCTTGAGGTAAAGTGAAGTGATGAGTGTACTATAAGTCAAAGTGGATACAAAATAAATTATTTAAATAATAAAGTTAATGGATAAATGACTAATTGGACAAGTGGTTATAAGTTGGCTAACCCTAAAATAAGGAAAGTGGGTTAAGATGGTTAAAAGGTAACCCCTTGAGGAAGCTACATGAAAATATAAATAAGAGGCAAGTGATGCAGGAGCATCACTTTCAAATTCATAGACGCAAGCGTGGAGGCAAAGGAACACCATTTCAGCATGACATAGTTTCAAATCAACATTTAACTCAGAATTAAATCGAGTTGTTGATATATTTTTGTAAACAACATTTTTAAATATGTTGTGTTTGTAAAGTCATGAAGGGATATAAGGGGTTGCAGATATTGAGTGTTGACTCTTATCTAGAAATAACTATTAGTTATTGTAATAAGACAAGGTAGGTAACTACTAAGAGTTTGATAGGATAGGTTACATATAGGACGACGAGAGCTCATGGAGCCGGTCCTTAGATAGTTTGTTGTTGCATTGTAAAAGTAGTGTGAGATTAGGAGAATAGAGAGAAGGAGATAGAGATCAAAGATAGATCAGTAGAACATAGTAGAGTATAAGAAATACTAGGTAATTTGTTTTCATGGATGAATAGAACAGATAGAATTGTCCCAAATCTTGGACTGTGTTCATTTGATGTATGAATGAATGCATGTTACATTCTGTGTATGTGTTTTTATCTCATTTTCGTTCATGTATGATTGTTCGAGAGTTTGATTGTATGAGTTCAT
>JASDQU010207413.1:0-14463 GCA_032191745.1 Picea mariana
CATCTGGAATATCGATTACCTTTATATTCAATCTTTGGAAGTTCTCTATGTGCTCGGTAACTGAACCCTTTTGCTTGAGATTTATCAATTGGCTAAAGAAGGTATTGCTCCTTGTATCCTCATAGTGTGCTATCATTTCTTCCATGAAAATTGTCCAAGTGACGAGTGATTTGTGAGAACAAATCCATCGATAACAAACAAATTGATTAGGTTCTAAATATAAAGAAGCAATTCGTACATTTTGTGTATGTGGCACATTATGGAGATCAAAGAATTGCTCCATCTGAAGTATCCATGTGATTGGGTCCTTGCCATAAAAATTCCTCATATCAATCTTAGGAACGTGGTCGGTCTTCAAACCAAAGTTGGAGTTTCTCCATTCTTGATTCACCTTCCTTGTATCCTCATCATGAATTTCATGGGATGCATTTTCACTTTCGGGTTTCTTCTCTGTTACGAAATTTTTCAATACTTCCATCATCTTAGATTCCATTGAATCCATATTAGTATCTAACTTAGCTTCCATTGAATCCATCTTCTTTTGTAGTTCATTTATGTCCCTATGCATTTCTTTACCTTCATCAAGAGTCCAATTAGGATTTTCTGGAGGCTTATTTGGTGTAGAAGGTCCCTTTTTTGGTGGCATGTTGGCCAAGTATCACTTTTGAATCGTGATTTTGAGGCGGTTCTGCTAGAAAATAATTATTTTGTTCTATCTCCCAAGTTTTGGCCCTTCTGGGTATGATAATTTCTTTTAGGTAGTTCTCTAATATTTCTTCTCTGCAATGCCACGGGTCTGATCAAAATTGGATGTGCCAGGTGGAATTTATGGTAACTTCCTCACAAATTGTCGATTTTTGTCCTTTCCAGGAGATCTCACTTGTATAGCATGCCCCACGCACAATAATTGATATCAAATTCTGAAACTCGCATCCAAAATACTAAAGAATGTCAACAATCCAATGAATCTAGTCCCACTCAATTTGGATACTCTAGCAAGAAGTTATGATTGTTTTACCTGGAACACCTTCTTGAGACTAGTCAATAGGACTAGTCATATACCCTATCTTACATAAGGTGTATCTACAAATTTAAGATGAACCAGAAGTTGAAATTTTTACCATAGATACCTTATTAGTTTATGTAAATGGCCTCCAACATTCAGGGTATGAAACATTACAAATTTTGTTTTATAGAGAACATTCCACAATGAATCATTTAAGGATGATTCAATAACCCTATCTTGTATAGGCTGTATCTCTGAAATTATAAGGCCTCAGGAGATGAATTTGTAACCCAACGTACCTTGATCCGTCTAATAAATATCCTCCAAGCCGTTCCTTCTGAAACATTGTAGAAAAACAATTATAGAGAAAATTCCACAGTGTCTCAGATGTAGCAGCGAAACCCCAAGACTTTGAGCTCTGATACCATATGTTAAGAACCAAACATCAATATAGCATAGAAAAACCTTAGGAAAATTACTCAACACCTTGAAAAATAGATAATTTTAGATAATAATCCTCTTCGAGGGGGAAACCTCCTTTTAACCCACTTAAATGTTCAAGTACAAGATGATTCAAAATGAAAATGTCTCCTTGGTATATATAGGAGACTAGGAGGTATAATTACAACTAATGACTTAAAGATGACATAAATAAAATAACATTACTAATATAATATGCCCCAATTAAGGGGTAATGAGCCAATATTAGGGCTTAACACATACAATGTGGATCTATGTAACAATACACTAAATATACTCCAACACAACCTGAATCTATCAGAAAAGATCCAGGGGGGTCTTCATCTCCACCACTCTATAGTACAAATCTAACTATGCGAATACATGTGTCGAAGTCAAACATGGTAGAAACCACTTGATTACCAATCATTAGTGTATACCATTAACAAGTGCGAGGGAAATCACCATTAATGTCAATGACTCCCAAGGTACACTAGTACAATCTAATGAATGTGAATTAATGAGCTAAAGTCGAACACTTGGTGGAATCTCCCGATCAGGGGTCAATAATGAAAACCCACTGTTGAAAGTGAGGAAAACTACCATTGAGGCATGCAATTTCCAAGGTACCAATTGGTTTCTAAGTCTAATTCCTGGATAATGAGTTGAAGTCGACAAGAAAAGACTCGTCATAGGAGGACCTTAATGTATCCCCCATCAATGACATGAAACATGTAACAAGATTTGAAGTAGATCAGAGTAACAAGTGATTTAGGACTGACTCAAGGATGGTCGACACAATAGAAGGCTTAAGGACTGTGGAAATGGCCGACACAATAGAAGGCTTTGCGGTTTGGACATCTTTTTGAACATATTGACGATAGAACAACTGTCTTGGAAAAACTAACTCAACAATAGGGATCACATACCAATTTGTAATCTTATAAAGGAGTATGATCAAGAGACGAGTGGATTTTCCAACCTGGACACAAGGCGAGTGAAACAGTGTCATGTTCAAAAGTGACTCTTCCACATAATACAGGTTTAGATACATTTCTTTCCAAATTTCCCCCCACCATTTCTGGCGAGTACCTCTTTATTTTTACGCAAGCTTGAGGAGGATAACATATGCCTGTAATGTAAGCTCATACTTTAGATGAGTCCCTCAGAGTATGTTTAACGAACCCTAGGAATGAGTGGTTCGGTCCTATAAGGTCCTTTCGATGTTTGTTTAATGAGTCCATAGATAGAAAACTCGGGTGTTTTTCATGTTTTGAGAGTCTGAAAAACACTTAAAGAAAACTCTCCCAGTTCCTTTTTCATAAATTATTTTGATGAGACTGAAAAAGTGATAAACTATCGCTCATCAAACATTTTCTTCAAATAAATTTTACAAGCATGAAAAGAACAAGATCGATCGGCAATATTTTCATGTTTAGAGAGTCTAAAAAGAGCTTAAAGGGAACTCCAAGGGGTTCCATTTTCGTATAACCTTTGCGAGTCCGAAAAATTGATAAAAGTATACTTGGTTTCATTCTCACATATTTATAAGCACGAGAAAGAACAAAGACTAAGCTCCGTAACTTATTCTCATGTATTTACGAGCATGAGAAAGAACAAAGACTAAACTCGGGATTGTTTTCATTTTTACGCAATCTTTAAAAGAAAACAAAACTATGCTTGGACCTAGTTTCATTTTTACACAAGCTTTAACTAGAGGAAACTATGCTTGAGGTAAGTGGTTTCATTTTTACACAATATTGAACCATAGAAAACTATACTTAGACTTCCCAATGCATAACACATGGATGGTTGGTACTTAGCCCCCATATTAAGAAACTAGTGGCTCTACTTCAACATGAAGTCCAGAGGCTGAAAGTATTTCCCCCCAATCTTTGTTTCATCCAACAACAAAGGTGGAGGAAATGAATCTTCAAATACTAGACGAAGGACTTGACTTAAACAGAGAGGGGGAAAATTGTTTCATTTTTTTTTTATCTAGATTTACACAGGAGAAGAACTATGCTCGAGAATCCAGGTTCAATCCCTAGACCTATGTTTCATTTTTTAATGAGTTTGACACATGAGAAGAACTATTCTCATAACCTCTATTTCATTTTTTAACGAGGTTTCCATAGAGATGAAAAACTATCCTCATAAGTGGTTTCATTTTTTAACGAGCTTGAAATCAGAAAACCATGCTCAAAGACCTCTGTTTCATTTTTTAACGAGGTTGCCTCAGAGGCACAGAAACTATCCTTGATGCTCTTCTTGATCATGGATTCCAAGAGGATAGTTCTCCAGAAAGATACCATGTCAAGGGACAAAACTTGGTCATGGCTTCCAAGAGGTCTTCACTGGAACGAAGAAACACACTCTGGAAGGACACCATGTCGACGATCACGAAAGGAGTAAATATATCAGGCTCTAACAACCCTATCGAAGAGATCACCATGTCAACTACCAGATCTAAGTCATCAGAAGTTGAAGCCATGGGCAACAACACCACATAATTGACCTGTGGCAGGGGTGATACCATCTACATATAAGAACCATTTAGGGCAGCAATCCAGTCGAGGTCAATGAATGAAAGTTGATCAACATTCACAACTCGTCCATCGTGAGGGAAAGATATCACACGAAAAAGAGTAGACACAATAGATTTCATGGCATATACATAATCTTGCCTAAGGAGTAAAGACAAATCCAAGGGGTCTTGGATGACCATGACATAAATAAAGACATTTTTCCCTCCCAAAGTTATGGGAAACTGAGGAAGGGTCCCTAAAGGTTGATTGTTTCTTCTGTTAAAAGATAACAGATTCTGTGTAACTGACACAAGCTGAGGAAAACCCAAATCTTTCCAAGCAAAAGAGGACAAAATACTAACGAACGCACCTTCATCTATCATTGTATGAGGAACGTCTTGACCACAAACCTGTACTGTAATCTAGAAAGAAATGTGAGAGGTAAGATGAGGTCTAGTTAGCACACCCCAATTAAAAAGGATGGCCTCATTGCTTGGAGGGGGTTTCACGGGAGAAGGAGGAATACCCCCCGACACTACAGAGTTTGTATCAACGAGAAAAATGTGGGTAGTATCGGGTTTACTCTCGAGCAGAAGAGTAGGATTGACCGATTATGGGATCGAATCGACCACTTGAGTTTCATTATCCAAGGGGAGAATGGGGTTGAGAGGTGGAAACAAATCGACCACTTGGGTGACACTCTCTAACGGGAGAGTGGGATCGACCGAGGATGGGATCGGATTGACTGCTTTAGGTTCACTCTCTGAGGGGATAGAAGGGTTGACCAAGAATGGTATTGGAACAACCACTTTGTCAACTGGTTCAAGTAAGGACGTGACCAGATTGACGACATGATCAACCAGATTGACAGATGAAGGGACCAGAGTGATCATTCCATCAACTATAGGGGGGTCAAGAGTAAGCTTGTGATAAGCAGCTGGAAGTTGAGGTTGTGAAACAGTCATGTCTTCCAGTAATTTTGAGGCTTTGTCCATACGAGGGAAAAGATGAGTGAGATGATTCCCTGTGCATAACATACACGGTAACTTGACTCTACTTTTCTTCTTCCCAACGGTATCATGACTAGTTGACGTGAGGTCATCAGCATGTTGTTCAGAGGTTGATGACATGGGTTGGTCAGGGTGTGTAGACCATACTTCTATAACCTTGGATAGACCAAGAAAATCCTTAAGAAGATGGATACCCTTACAAAGCCTGCAAGGGTACTTGGGCTTACAAGTTGTTTTGGTGATCTTGACATCATCAACACTTCCAACACGATTAACAGTAACTTGTTGTTTTCCAACATGTTTTACAGTGGTTGGAGGTTTTGACCCTTGTTTATCTTTCTTCTTCTTAATCTTTCTTTTCTTATTCTTCTTATTCACCGAGTTACTAGCTTTAGAACTTTCACTTGATGAAGAAGATGAAACGGAAGGCGACCTTGCAAGCGAAGAAGGAGAATAATACCTTACTGGTGAATAAGGTGAAGGATTAACATGAGGTTGATGCTCTTGGGGGGAAGTGCTTACGACTGAAGCACTTATTGCATTCGGGATTACCTGAGTGGAAAAAAACCATATCGGTAATCCAATTGTGAGACCTGGAAGGCTCAAAGTAGCGATGTGAGGAGGACCAATGTTTCTGTAAGAAGGAAAAACAAAAGGTTCCTCTGGATCAGAGGTTCCTTCATTGGTCATTTCAGGAACTGACGCCATTAAAAACAAAAATCCAATCTAGAGTCCACTAGGGAGAACAAACAACACACGCTAAAAATCTAGCAAGCAAGCAAGCAAACAAAACCTTCTCACAATGAGCACACTAGTTGGTGATGAAATCCAACATCGCAAGAACAATGTAAGAAGGGCAAGAGATAGAGCGGGTGGAAAAGTTACGTTGACGACCTGCTTAACGAACTTACACCCTGGTTCAAGATCCCAGACATAATCATGGGTATACCCTCCAAGGAGTTCGAATGAGTTTGGCCAACGTCGATTCTAGGTACCATGAAGACTTTCCCCTCCACAGTCACCTTGTGTAAATACCCTAAAGAGATAGGCCACTAAGGTTACCAATCACTACAGTGATGCCTGGGGAAAAAATTGATAGTCCGATCCACGTGCAAGGGCAGTGTATCTAGCCCAAAATCAACTTGAAAGGCTTCCACTCATCATTGTGGGTATACCTCTCAAGCGACCCCCATAATACATGTAATCTCTCCACCAAGACCAACAGAGCAGGGTGAGTAACTTTTTCAGTCTCAATGCAACCTCATGATTGACCCTTGTGTTAGAAGGGCTTCCCAGGACAAAATGTAGTAAGTGGATTTAACTCTCCCTATCACAAGATACTATGTTTGTTTTCATCTTTGGAAATTTATCTTTCACACCTATTCCAAAGCCCTACGACTAATATAATGTAGGTTTGCTACCAGAAAAGATAAAAATGTCTAATCAATTTTTATAAGCGCTTTATTTTATGGCTATTGTTACTCAAAAGGAAAATGGCATGGACAATATGGTGTTTTGACCAACTCGAAATTTATGCAAAGATAAGAAGATGCAATCTTTTCATTTCGATGAAAGCTATGCTATGAGAAGGAGAAAACATTTATCATTCCTAGATGCACAATGTCCCAAAATCTTAAAACTCATCAATATCAATATTCTCAAGAAATGAGCAAAAAAGACTGTACACCAATGCACAATTCATGGCCCCCCCATTTTGATTTTTTTAAGATCAAAAAGTGCCAAGAATCGTGAAATTCCACTACTTCAAATGCAAGGATTCCCCTAGTCCAATATAAAGCAAGAAATTAAATCTTTTTGATTCAAAAATTTCACTAAAAGCAATAATGAACTTTGTTAAAACAAAGAAACCCAAACTAAAAGTTTTCTTTTAAAGCAACTATTCAGAAGAAATTTGATCTTTCCCTAAACAATTCTAAAGAAAACACACRCTTTGTAAYTGAAAGATACTCAAATCAAGAKACTAATCCTTCAAAACCAAACAAAGCCAATGTGGATAAAAGTAACTCAAAGAATGTCAAGCAGACTGTAAACAGATCAATATAGGCTCCAAAATCTCAATCCAGCTCATCAAAACAAAACTGGGTCATCAAAAGATGACAAGACCCAATCCAAAAAAGTTTACAAACAAGTTTGTAGCCTAGCAGTAGAGTATAGTGCGAGAATTAGGTATTCTCGTAGGCTAGACACTGGTAGTGTGCGAGAAGTTCACATTGGATCTAACAGCAAGGTGCGAAAATCAATGGTTTTCGCAAGATGTAGAGAGGTACAATGCGAGAATGTCTGTAATCAAAGAAAATTTTGAAAAAGGATAGGGAATCTAAGTGAACTTCTAGATCTAGAGAGTCTGGATGGATGTCCCACAGACTCAGAAACCAGAAAACAAGCAATCAAAGGAAGGGAAACTAGACTAACTAGGAAACAATCTGCTCCCCAATGGAGTCACCAATTTTGTTATCGGATAAATCGGTAGGTGCAGACACTAACCGATCTCCCTAGATCCACCTAGATTAGAACAAAACACACCAGAATGTGATGCTTTCCTTAAGTTTTAAATATTGAATTTACTAACTAAAGAGGGATAGGTGACATACCATTTAAACATCTCTTCCTCTCACTATCGCCATCCTAGATTCATTCCAATGCTCATACAATGATGAACTTGCGAAAGAACGCAACCAACCAAAGTGATAGTAATAGCATAAACTCAATATAAACCTATGTATGTGATCAAGGAATCATATAATAAAACACAACAAGCTTTATAGGAAAGAATCATATTACTATATCATATTAAATGTGAAAGAGAGATTACAACCATGGCCTTGATGTTGTAAGGTTCTTTCCCACTGTCCTTCATTCCCCACACACTTCTTGCTCCAAGGATTTTGAGACCATGGTTCTGATAGCTACTCACAATCTATCTTGACAAAGAAAATCTCAAAGCCACTCTAACCAAGCTAACAATCCCAAGCCAAAAACAACTCAAGCTAATCCAAAATTATCCAAAGCTAACTTTCTCCATGAGAGATCCTCTTATTTTATAAGTTGGAGAGGATAAGGTGAGGAGGTTAGGATGATCCCACTAAATCATGAAAGTGAGTAAGATCCAAACCATTCATATTCCACTTCACCATGGAAGTTTGTCCTTCTAGAAACATCGAGAAGATGCTNATTCCACTTCACCATGGAAGTTTCTCCTTCTAGAAACATCGAGAAGATGCTCGTTTTCCCCACGTATGAGCATTCTCACATCCTGCTTATAGAGCAAACTACGAACCTCTCGCAACCCATCTATGGTGCAGCCTATGAGAATCCGGCATTCTCACACCCTGCCTATATAGAAACCTGTGAACATCCTCTTTAATAGGGTTTTTACAAAGGAGAATGCAAATTCTTTTATCAAGAAAAGTTATTCTCTCTTCTTTCTTCAGAAACTCAGGCCACTGAACCCTATGAAGTCAATAGATAGGTTTACATCATTAATGGTCATAGGGATGATGAAAATAATGTGTAACATCGGGTAATCCTTTCTTTTCTTTGATGTCTCGACCTATGTAAGGGTATCTGTAGGTGGTGTCACTTCACACTTGTCTTTCTTGTCTTCTTCCCCTTCCTTTTCTTGGTTTACTTTGTCGCCTCCTCCTCCTTTAGGTGAATCAACTACAGTTTCCTCCGATGCATTGTTTATCTCCTATACTTCTTCCTTCTTCTTCTTATTGGTGTTGATTGGTCCATCATATTCTTCTCGAGTGACCACCTGGCTTCTGATGAGGTCAGGGTCAGAGAGCTCTGTCTGCTCGACTGGTACAAGGAATTCTGTAGGCCAGTCCTTGGTTATTTACTCCATATCTTCCTTAGTCAGTTTGTAATAGGACTGCACCTCTTCCTTGTTTTCATCCCCGCGGGCAGTGATATATATGAAGTGCCTGTCTGCATGGAACTTTGCAAGTGGCTTGAACCTATGGAGCATATTTGACTTCATGTGAGGTAAGGATTCAATGGACCTCTTAAACTGCAAGTAATAGGTGTGGAACACTGCATTTAACTACCATTGCTTCACCATGTCGCTCGAATACCAGAAGGTAGTGAACCTCACAGCTAGTGATTTGGATGGCTCGACTTCAGGGAAGGTCTCTCCCTATGGAATCTTCGAAGTGACAAAGGAAACGAGAATCAACAACCGACTGAAGTTAAACTCGTAGCCTTGGTCCCGCACTTCACGGAAATCCTTCCACAATTGGTTGATGAGGTAGCTCACCTATTTCATCTACATCCCTTCAATGCACTTTCCTGTGAGGTCGATGACCAACCACGTGACTTGCATCCGTATTTTCTGCCTGAAGAGCTTACCATCAATCAATTGGCATGCTAGGCACACTCTGCCATCTTGGATGGAGGATACCTTGTAGCCCTGCTTCCCCTTCTCCACATCATCGTAGGTGTCTTTTATTCACTATGCCAGGGCACGATCTACATCCTTACTTGGGTAGAATTTTTGAGGGTTTGTTCCTTGCATGCTAAATCCAATGATCATGTGGATCAATGTCAGATCCATAGTCACGTGCCTCTCAATCCATAGATAAACTCCATGGTAGCACAACAGGAGGAGTTTAATGCACATGTTAACCGATTGATGTCTACCGAAGTGGGGTAGCTTTATGAAAACAAGGATGGTGGACCTCAAAATATCCATAGTCCATGGTTGGAGGACTATCTTCGGCTTCTTCCCCATTTTCTTTGTCAATTACTTATGCAGTGCGAGCAATGCATAATTATTCCTATCTCCTAGGTTAAAGTTGTTGATATTAAGATCATGGATCAGTCCTAGCTGTGGTCCAATTGTGTGTATCCCATTCAGGAGGTACGCAACGATGAGGGTGTACTCAAAATCTCTCTAAACACTTTCACAACTAATCTCACCAACCAAAGGCAAGATGTAGTCAGGAAGAACCGATGGGATGAGCTTCATGTTCACTAGATCTTTACGGTTCTTTCTTCTCTTCTCTGTCACAGTTCGGGATGGCCCATATCAACTGGATCATCATGCAGTCGAGGGGGATGCTTGTAATCCTCCTGTTGATGAGGCCTGACTCCTATGGAAATAATCTTCTCAGCCATAAGGTCTATTAGGATCTCTTCTATAGGATTCTATAATGCACTATGCTTGCCTGACATACACACTCGTGGTCAAATGCTCGGGTAGGTGAACAAATGATCAAGGTAAGAAAGATGGGTGGTGAGGTCTCAATAAGCACAGTGTGATAGAAGTCAGTTCTCTGTGGGCTCGGATAATCACAATTTGAAAAAGTATCCCCAGTGATACATTCGACAGATTAAATAGTCAATGTCATAATTGATTCCTCCAATGAGCAGGAATGCCTCAATCCATCTGTTATGGCATGGTCCCAATGGTCCAATGGAGATATTTCTGCCAATAATTGCATTTCTAACCATTCTGGAGCATCGTTCTAATGGTTGGGACAACTCCAATGGTCATATTGCTTCACCGTGGTGAAGTGTTAGTCTGCATTGTTCTACTATTCTGATGACGTTCAAGTTCTGCAAGCCTTCTTTCTTCGAAGTCTTCTCTGGAACCTCGTGCAATTTTTCTATATTTTCTTTCTTCTTGCTGAGATTTCTGGCCTTCTTTCCTATGATCTGAGTCACTAGTTTTCTATTTCCATTTTTATTCTTATCTATTATTAGCAGAGTAACTTCGCACTACTGAGGGTCTTTCATAAGGTTTAACTAGAATACCTCTTCTCTTATTATTTCCGGTGTAGGTTCTCTTTTCTCCTGCATGGATAGGTTCTTTAAGCCTTCTTGTTTTTTTTCAACCTCGAAAGCTAGTTCTCTAGCCCTTAGTTGCTTCAACTTGTCCTCTTGTTCTTCTATTAAGCATGTTATTCTCCTAGCCAGGAAATCCATTAATTCTTTCCTTTTCTATTCTATAGCTTCCTCTTCTTCTTTCCTTCATATCTGATCTTTCTCAATCTAAGTCCTTCCTAAAAAAAGTGCAAAGGGAGTGTTGTTCTCAACAAACTTAATGATCTCAAATTCTTCTTCAGTTGATGCTCCATGATAAATCATAGGTACATGAGTAAGTCTTCCACATAGGGTTATCATCTTTCCTTTAAACAATCCTATTCCTTCGAATGAATGAATCATAGCAGGTTTTCCCAAAATTTCCCAAGTACTTTCTAGCATGATATTTACCTATGTTTCTGCATCCAATACACAGTCTATGTCGAAGTCTCCTATTCTTGTTTCTATGCACTCCTCTTTTAAGATCTTTGGTAAACTGATGTCTCTGTGATCATTCCAGGTTTCTTTCATCTGGAATAATATAGTCTCTGATTCTTTCTGGTGTTGTAGCATATCCTTAATCTCTTGACCTTCTTGTTGTCTCATATTCATCTTTTCAAATTTAGCAATCATTATAGGGAAGTCCAAAACTTCATGTCCAATAGATTTACAACAAATACAAATAGGACCTCTACTAGGGAATTCCTTAGAAAGATGTCCTAGTCTTCTGCAACTATAACAAAGAGTCAATCGTCTCTTTCTTTTAAACGATCCCCAAGCTTTCCTGTACTGCGCACTAGGATCATAGTGGTGAACTTGCAAAAAATTATTTTTAGGATCCTACATCCACTTGTTAGTCCAATAATTCTTTCTATGCATAGGAATAACATATATTTCACTATTTCTATCAGATCTATTTATATCAAATATTCTCTCTTCTAGTTGTGCCCTAGTTTTCAGACTAGGACAAAATCTATCAAACATGCCTAGATCCATTCTTTCAAAACAAAAATTTCCACTTATATTACCTTTATCAGAGCACAAATATTTAATATATTACCTCTTTTCTTCAGATCTGATTCCCTTCTTAGAACAGAGCTTCACAAGTCAAGTAGAATATTGTGCACCACATCAACATATCTACGCACAAAGCTTTCTCTTTTCTTCATTTCCCAACAATCACTGTTTCAGGTCCTGGAAATGGAACCATTTGTTTTCACAGGGGCAGACCCAAGGTTCAACGCTTCAACAAATCACCAACAAAACCATAAGTATCGTCCATTTCGGCAACACCTGTGAAGAATATGAAGTCTCACCCGTGGTAGAGGCTGGGGAAGTTGCAGGACCCGCCTGTCTACAACCTAGTTGGGACACAGATATGGGATCACAATACTTAACAAATCACTTAGTCAATAAAATTCATTAGTATTTAACCCCTTTATTCACATCGCAAGTTAAAACCCTAGTTACATAAAAATGCAGCATTAATCCAGATCTAAGCACATATAATCATTTAGCACATAGCATCAAAGCAGATCTAGTATTCATTTAGGTCATAACACTAAACATTCATAGATTTATCTATCATAACAATGCACTAAGTAAATACAAGAACAATATAGCACAAAGAAATTAACACAGGATATATGTGGTTCACCCCAGTGTGGGGCTACATCCACCAACTCTTCTTCTTCTTTATTAGCTCCTTCCAAACTTCTTACATGCACAGAGCCACAAGCCAAATCTACATAAGACAGGAGATCTGCACACACCTCGCCAGATCCTCCTTCCCTGAGTAGGTCAAAGCACAAAGCTTCTCAAAATCACTTTCACTTAGCTTTGCAAGTTCTCAACACACAGTATGGATGAAACCTTCTTACAATGACTTTCACTTACCTAATATTAGCACTAACCCATCAGTGTACTAGGTCTCAAAAAACTTCTTCTCTTACTTACATCACCTAGCTACTTATTTATACATTACAAAAGGGTCCTAAACATGGGAAAACCCATGGGATGACATCCCATACCCATTACATAAACCCAAAAACCCAAAAATCCCATAAAAACGGGTGATATCCCGCGATCTCCACTTTTCCTGGGCGCTTCGTCTTCGACCAACCTATCGAAGTCCCAAAAATGGTCAAACACAACCAAGGTTCTCCAAAACTTGGTTGAGGGCCAACAATTTCATAGATGCATGGAATTTTTTATTGATGAAGGAGAGTCATGTGATTATGATGATGAGAGAATAGGTGGAATTGAGTTTCCCTTGAGGTATAAACATCTAGTGCAACCATGGGTACCTAAAGAGCTACCTCAATTGGACACATATTTATTCATCAATGGGAGGATGTATCACGTTTCTCCATCGTTCTTACATGGATTGGGACTATTTTCCATGGATGGCATAATGGTCAAATATGACACTGTAACTGAATTGATGGAGTATGTAAGACCATGCTACAAATAGAATCATTGGTTGATGTTGGTTCACTATATGTGAAGTATGCGGAGATACATAGTTGCTGCAAATTATATACAACTAGTAGACAACAATACAAACAAAGGGGTGGCTATGTATGTTGATAGAAGGCCAAAAGGATATGTATGCTGATTGAAGGCCAAAAGCTTCCAGAAACATTGTGTGATTTATAAATAGTACATGAATAGGGAAAACAACTAAGAAACCAAATTGCATATTTGAGGGGCGTGAAGGAAATTGTATATTTGTATGTGAAACAAAATCAATAGTTGCAGGTGAAGAGATGTTTATCAATTACAATTTGAATCAAATAGATGGAGKGGATGATACTATGGGGGTAAATATCTTATATACCATTTAAATCAAACTTTGATCAGTCACTCTTATTATTTATTTTTTTGCATTAGTTATCTTATATACCATTTAACTGAACAATTTGCATTAATTGACTTTCTTCTTGTATTGTGGCAGAGTGATCATGATTGTATGCCTGCACGGTATGGAGGCAAATCCAAACAAGTAAAATTTGATGTAATAACATTTATTTATTTATTTTATAATAGTTGTTAATATGATTACAATATCTAATTTTTTTTAATGTTACAATTATTTTCATCAATTTTATTGATTGATTTATTGTGTCAGGGTGACCATGGAAATTCACTTGTAGATACATTCATCCAGGGTGACCATGTAAAGTCACCTGTAGCTACATCCATCTACGGTGACCATGGAAAGTCACCCATTGTGCCGTATTAGGTAAATGTTAATAGTAACTAAATATGATTACAATAACTAAATTTATCTAATGTTAAAATTGGTTTACTTAATTTTATTGTTTGATCTTTGTTGTCCACACTCGATGTGGACGATGAGGTGATTAAGGAAGAAATTTTTATTCGAAAAATCCAATGGAAACTATTAGGAAGGCATTGAAAATGGAAAACATAGAATTATTTGGTTTGATTAGCAGAAGACCCATGAAAGAGGAGATCATCACAAGAATTAATGAGCTGAAAGCTCAAATACATTCTTATGGGGTAAGTGGCATCTTTACATAATTTTATCAACTATGACATATATTCATTTACGATTTTTATTTTTATATTTTTTTATATGATTTGATAAAGTCAAGTATTCATTTTGTAG